>JAJOZX010002198.1:75000-180000 GCA_023014485.1 Bathynomus jamesi
AATTAAATTGAATAAAGCTATATTAGCCAATGGGTGTCTCATAAGTCGCGCACCGTTGGCTAATATAGCTTTATTTAATTTAATTATTTTAAGATAGCTTTTTGATTAGTTGTACATACTATTAATTTTATTATTCGAACATTATCGAACATATATTGTAATTAAACATCACTTATAAACCATTTCGACTCGTGAACCTTATAAATGTGAATAAAGCTTATGGTGCGCGACTTCTGAGACACCCTGCATATAATATATATATATATATATATATATATATATATATTTCAACTGCAAACAACACGCAGTATAATTAACGTAAAGAAGGACGCTTGTATAGAAGAACATTCCGCGCAAGATGAGGAGGGAGAACGAACAAATGAGGTAACCACCCGGGAATCGAACCCGGATCTTCCGATTGCGGTCAGATATGATAACCACTACACCATGGGCCTCACTCGATCAGAAGTAATTCTCCTACATACGCGCAGAAACCAATGCCCGAGGGGGCACCTCCCGCATGCCGCACATATATATACATTTCAACTGCAAACAACACGCAGTATAATTAACGTAAAGAACGACGCTTGTATAGAAGAACATCCGCGCAAGATGAGGAGGGAGAACGAACAAATGAGGTAACCACCCGGGAATCGAACCCGGGATCTTCCGATTGCCGGTCAGATATGATAACCACTACACCATGGGCCTCACTCGATCAGAAGTAATTCTCCTACATACGCGCAGAAACCAATGCCCCGAGGGGGCACCTCCCGCATGCCGCACATATATATACATTTCAACTGCAACAACACGCAGTATAATTAACGTAAAGAACGACGCTTGTATAGAAGAACATTCCGCGCAAGATGAGGAGGGAGAACGAACAAATGAAAAAAAAAAATTATATATATATATATATATTATATATATATATATAATATAATTATATATATATATTATCCATTTGTCTGATATAGGCAAGTGTAATGTGTTGAGTTTTAATATGAAATTTAATAATGATTATTAATGATAATTTTAAATGGAACAAATGGAACAAATGGAACTGTTGGCAAGGGAAATAATTGACCAAACAGAAAGACGGATTTGGAGGTTGCGCTTGCGCATGTGCAAAAGAATTTAAAATTTCCCGCTCGTGCTATCTTCCACAAACAACTTTTTAAAGGAGGATTTGCGTTTGTCGAGAAATGTATTTTTTTTATATTAATTAAATGGTTTATGATGAGTGTTATGCGTCTCTCTCCGCGAAATGTTAAAAAATATTTACTTACGTTTCTTTTACAACGTCATTATTCTCGTGTTTATTAAATATATTAGTGAAATGGTTAAAATTGTCGTCATTTCTGAAATTCTTTTCGTTCGAAATGTCGGTCGCATGTTCCATGTCAGCTGCCGGCCACGGGCTACCTTATATACAATTTAGAATAGGAGTATAAAACAGTAGAAAAGAGTACAAATTAAGTAAAATAACCAAGTTAAATAATAAATCGAATAAGTCGCGAAACAAGATGAATCTTACTTTGTCCAGCTCATGGGCGGAACACACACACACAACACACACACACACACACACACACACATATATATATATATATATATATATATATATATATATATATATATATTAACAGTAATGTATTGCCGCCAGAACGGAGGGGAACGGAGCTCCGGTACTAAAAATATTGAGGGAGCGCCTCTCCGAAACTAAATTTGGTCTGTATATAATGCTACGTGATATATGAGCACGCGTGTTTTATAATCAAACTCTCGCGTACATTGTTCATAAAATAGGCAAAAATATTTCCATCTCCATACCATGAATTTCTCTTAAATTAAAAATATATTTCACGGACCATAAGGAAGAATGTGTTGGCAATTTTCTTCTCTCCTTCCAGTTTATAACCGGAAATTTATTTCCGAGTATTTCCTGAATAATATTTGGTTTTTTTTTGGTTTTTTTTTACTCGAAATATTGAAAGGTTTAGAAAACAAAACGCGAGTCGGTAATGTATTCTTAAATTTTTATTTTGTTTTCAACAAACATTTTGTCCAAAAAACAGTAAAACCCAAAAATGAAAACTGATAAAAAAGATGTTTTAAGAATTGACTGTAAAATATTTTGTAAATCAAAATGCAAAAACACCTTTTAGAAAATTTAAATAAATAAAGGATATACGTGCAAAGCTGTTTCCAAGTTGAATATATATATATATATTGTATATACAAAGGATACCAAACAGCGAGAGAGAGAGAGAGAGAGAGAGAGAGAGAGAGAATTATATTAGATTGAATGACTGACTTCCTATGGTCATCTGATAATATTCATTCAGTTGATTTATTTATCCACGTCCTGTAAGACACACACACACACACACACACACACACACACACACACACACACACACATATATATATATATATATATATCGTAGACTAATAAAATAATTGAACTGTGAATCGCAAAATTTAATATATGTATGATGATTATATACCAATGTACAGTAATAGATACATATACGCGAAACTTTTGAAAACAAATATAAACATATACAAAGATGATCATTTCCTTCTCTTCGCATCGCTACACAAAGAATATTTCAATTCTCTTAACTGTCTATTTCTCCGTTGAATCAGAATACAATATCACCTTTCAGCTATGAGGGCTTAGGAAAGAAATTCTTATATTTCATACTGGGAACACTGAAATCAATAACATGCATGATTCGTGTTATTATTATTATTATTATTATTATTATTATTATTATTATTATCAGTATTAGACATCCCGAAAGGATATTCAAGTTGTTTAACCTCCGACTCCGCAAGCATTAATCTCGTATCACCTCTAAACATTCTATACTTAGGTCTCGTCCTAATTAATATATAGAAATGTCCCTCAACCGGGGTGAGGCGGGGGACCTAGAGCCTCTAAGGAGCCGCGTGTGCTTTCCAAGGGGTCCACAGGAAAATTGTGAAGTACGCGTCGTTTCTCCTGTAGTGAAAAATGCGTGGATACGCAAATGACAAAAAGAGGGAGGCGTTACATTGCGTATGTTCAATTGTATATTTTTGTATTGAACAGAGATGGCTATTTCATTTGTAGTCGGCAGCTATAAGTCATCCTTTATTATTCATGTAAACAGAAACGAGACAAATAACAAAAATATAAAGTAAAATGATTTTTCAGCTTTATTTATATTTATATATATATATACATACACAAGGTGGTTCAAAAATATGCATATAAATTTAACGGCTTATAACTTTTTTACTATTTAACTTATTTTAATAAAACAAATTTTAACAAGAAGGAAACCTCAGATAGTTTTAGTACCTATTCATTTTTATGTCAACATATGCTCAAGGGTAGTCCATGTTGATTCAAGCAATGTTGCAGTCTTGTGGAAAAGTTTACAGTGACATCTTGAAGAGCTGTCACTAGTATATTAAAGTCTTCGCTTTAGTTCTGGTACGTTTTGTGGTCTCGTTTGAAGACTTTTGCCTTAAAATATATATATATTTTAAGGCAAGGATTCTCGAACCTTCTAGAAGCTTCTAGAAGCTTTTTACGTCACATCCGGTGTGATACTTTTGACTTAAAGATCGTGACGTCACTAATTATAATGACGTATCTTGATTTCCGGTAAGAATATAATAGCGTCAGCGGTTGTTTACTCTAATTATTATAGGGTTTTACGTCACTGATAGTATGGCCGCAAAACGCGATATGCGCCTTTCCGTCTCTTTTCAGTGCAAATGAATTTTTTATTGTTGCATTTGGATGTCTCGAGTGCGGTGGTGTTTCACCCTGAATAATTACGATACAAACTTTGATTATAATGGACGTTTACAAGAGGTCCAGTTGTGCGTCAAGCGCTTCGTCTTCGGATGAGAAAAGGGTGAGAATGGAACTCCCCACTTGCAAGGATATCTGGAGCTTGACCATAGACGAAACCTGCCATGGGTCAAGAAAATATTTCCTAAGGCTCATTGGGAATTCGCAAAGGGAAGCCCAACATCTAACTATCAGTACTGTATTAAAGACGGAGAGTTCGAAACATTGGGTACATGAAAGTATGAAGCTGACGCAAGGGAGCGAGATTCTAGCAAGGGAATTTCAACGGAACGAATGTTGTAACAACTTTTGGAACCTGGCAGCCAAGATATTCGCAACACAAGGCAGTACCTTATCAGAAAAAGAACGTTTGATGAACGAGTTAAAGAGATATGCCAATGACGCAGCGGTTTATCGGGGTACTGCTGAAATCGGCGGTGGCGCACTTGGAGTTCACGTATCTCTTTAACTCGTTCATCAAACGTGGTTAAAAATGTATGCAACTTTAACAGCTTATCGTATTTTACGTAAGACCTACGCATGTTTTCCCATAGAGTTCAGTGTTCACAAAACCTGACAGAAAATGACCAGCAAATACGCACTGACTTTTGTACAACCATGAGATGGTGAACAGGAAGGATCTGGATTTGAACAACATTAATTTTAGTGATGAATGCAACATTTATTTGAATGGTTTCGTTAACAGGCAGAATTACAGATACTGGGGTTTGAAAAAACCGTATGTCTTTGAAGAAAAGCTTTTGCACGCTCCCAAGGTTGTTGTATGGTGCGGACAAACTGGTAATCAAATTATTGGCCATATTTCTTTGAAGATAATAACGTTGAAGCTGCAACAGCAAACTCTGAACGTTACAAGACAATGTTTGTGGAGTTTCTTATGCCACTTTTACGCTGTATACGTCATGTCAGGAATCAAATTTGGTTTCAGCAAGACGGAGCGACAGCTCACACAGATGGACTATGTTGCTCCCTCCGGCAGCAATTTCCCGAAAGACTCATCAGCAGAGGTAGAGATATTCACTGGCCACCTAGGTCCACGGATTTTTCACCCCTTTTTCACCCGCTTTCGTTTAATGACCTCAGGAACCCTCATGGAACAGCGTTCCTGAGAATGTCATTCGACGAAAGCGCGTCAGCACTATTTCGTGTTTTAATTTTCCTTCGTGGTTATTTTCATCATAAATATTATTCACGTGTAACTTTCGTGAAATAAGATATATATATATATATATATATACACTCGTATACTGTATATCAGTTTCAATAGAAAGGCAACAAATGCGTGTGTGTGTGTGTGTGTGTGTGTGTGTGTGGTGTGTGTGTGTGGTGTGTGGCGAAAAGTTAACAATGTTACCAAGCTACATTTTCGGGGTCCCATCCTTCAAAAAGTTTACGGACCATTGACATAGGCGTTAATTAGCTATACATCCCATAAGAACATGAAACATTGAGGAAAAGTATTTTTCCATTTACACTGCAATGAAAATGCTCGATAACGTTCGATGGGAGTATCGAAGCCTCATTATGATCAACAAAATACTAAAATACTAAACTCTAAACTTGCATAGTTCCATTTTCTAAATTCATGACTAAATAATTGTGATAAACTGTATCATACTTTCCTTATACATATGCTGTGTGTGTGTATATATATATATATATATATATATGCGATAAAATCACAGACCAACACATGATCTTTTTAATAAGCAAAGAACAACGGGGAAAAGGAAAAGGAGACACGAAATCCGAGCGCTTTCGTAATATATTCACATCTTCAGGAACAAGAAAGATGTAAATATATCACGAAAGCGCTCGGATTTCGTGTTTCCTTTTCCTTTTCCCTGTGGTTCTTTGCTTTTATATATATATATTATATATATATATATATATATATATATATATATATATATACAGGTCTGTCAAAAAAAAACTAAGCCAAATTCAAACCTTTATTAAAACAAAACCATTTATCTAATTTAGTTGAATTTTTTACACAATAAAGTATAGGTAATCACCTATTATCATTTAAATTTTTATGACGATATCTTCAGAATTGTTAATTTTATTAATAATTAACTAAAAAGTGAGATTCTCCTACTTAACATGAAAAAAATTTTTTTTACGATATACTGTAGATAATTTTTAGTTTAATAAAATTAAAAGAACTGTTCAATATGATTCCCTTGCATTTCTATCACTTTTTTTAATCTTGGTCTGAATTCGTCTATTGCTCGATTTATTTGCTCTTGGGGTTGCTCTGCCCATTTTGCGATAATCAACTCACGCAAATGATTGACATCCCTTATTCTGTTCCTATACACTCTCTCTGCAAGTTTTCCCATATTCCGTAGTCTACAGGGTTTAGGTCAGGGCTGTTAGGTGGGCAATTATTCGTTCCAGAAATTCAGGCACATTCTTTTCAAATATTCGATGGTTGTTTTGGCAGTATGTGATGTTGCACCATCTTGTTGAAAAATAAAGTAACCTTGACTAGCCAAGTTTCTCATTTCTGGAAGCATTTTCTCAAGCAGGGTATTTGAATAATATTGAGCATTAATTTTCACTCCTGGCTCAATAAAAAATATTGAAGTTTTTCCCAACTTGGACACTCCAACAGAAACCATGACGCTAGAAGAAAAGTGACTCCTTGTTGCGTAGTCTTTCATCTTGGATTTCATTTTTCTTCGCAACATCAGAATAAACCCGGTCATTCTGTGAGTTTCTTGTGGCTCTACCGTAAAACGTTTTTCATCCGTAAAAAATGTCTTGGAAAGTTTATCTTCAGTTATTATACGTAAAATACGTTTGGATTTCTCAACTCTTTTCTGACAGTTTACTTCTGACAATCTTTGTCCATGCACTCTTTTAATGGTTTAAATTGCAGATCAGATTTATAATCCTTCTTACGCTTGATTCTGATATTTCTAGTTCTTTTGATATTTGAGCAGGTGTCATGTGGTTACCAGGTCGATCCTCTTGACTAAGGATACGTTCCTCCACTTTCTGAATATTTTCATCTACTCTAACTGATTTGGTCGCCCACTACCAACCTTCCTTTCAATGCTTCCTGTTTCATCGATAATTCTCAATAAGTAATCTAAACCTGATCTAGTCCATCCTTTATAATCGAATTCAGAAAGTAATTTCCTTGCACTATAACCTTTTTCAACTCTATAATGCCTTATAATTATTTTATCTTCATGTGAGAATGGCATATTTAGAGGTATTCACGAAAAATTTTAAATCTAAACAAATTCTGAAAAAGAGAAAAAAGAAGATATTACATAATGAGAAAAACTGAAATTTTCGCAATCTGTAGAAATAACCGCATAACTCCTAAAATATTTAGAATAAAGTTATAAAATTATCACAGATTATTTATGAACCTTTTATTTATTTAGCGTAAAAAAATATTTGAAATTTCTATCAAATTGTGCATTTTATAGAGATTTCAAATTGGCTTAGTTTTTTTTACAGACCCTGTATATATATATATATATATTATATATATAATATATATGAAACAGATGCAAATTTTTTAGCCACTTTCATACTGTACAATAGTGCAGAAAGTTACATAGGGATACGCTCATACACACATCCTTTTTTGGTATGTCAGATAAAATTAACGTCTCTATTTACGCACCTCAAAAACTGCTCATTCCTCTCTGTTTCTCATCAACTCTTCGGCCACATTCATATCAACTCCACATTCATTCCTATATTTACTAATTACGTTCTTCCATTTTTTCGTGGTCTTCCATATTTCTTACACATACGCATTCGTCATTATACACCATTATCACAATTCTGTCATTATTCATTTCCTCCACATGGCCATACCAAGGAACCATACTATCATTCATTCCTGTCTCCAAAATCTTTTTCATTCAACATTTAAATCAAAGATCCTCATTTATAAGTATCAAAAACTTTAAAAATGTATTTGTTTCTTAGCAAATCCGGTTAGGTTAATTTTATCTATATTAAATATTAAATCACATAAAATATATAGAAAAAACATAAAATAAATTGAATAGAAAAATAAAATTTAATTTAAAAAGAACAGAAAAAATGTATGATAGATACACATATTTGCATATTTGCATATATACAATATGTTAACTTTAATTTAATACGAGTCCCTTTGATAATTTAATAGACCGAAACAAATACAAGAATTCATGAGTTTTGATGCTTTTTAAATTATACATCATATGCAACCGAACAACAGGAGATATAAGAAATTGCATACAGATAGAGAGAGAGACAAACAGACAAACAGACAGACATACAGAGACTGTAAGTTGACTACTTATGTGAAAAGAGGATTAATCTCTATATGCCTTTATATGCCTTTTGTGGGAATAATATGTACACATGTATGAATACACATAAAAGAGTATCATGAACGACTGTGTAAAGAAGGGAAGACATAAAAGAAAGCGTGTACGTATCTCCTATAGGCGTAAATACCAGTTTAATATAAAAAATAGAGGAATGTAAGAAAGATAAGTGAAGCAGAATTTTCCCAATGGAGAAAATTCATCCCAGGTTGACTGTTACATTACTTTGAATAATATTTTTCCTCTATTGTGAACTTCCACTCATGATTCGGAACAGATATAAAGTTTTCGGAAATATTACACTCCCCCCGCCCCCGAAGTTTCCACGGCAACGTACCAACGATTCAAATTGTGATTGGAAGAGAAGAATTTTATCATGATTCTAATATTGTTGAGAACAATTTGGAAGGTTTCCTGACTGGCATGAGCTTCCAATTTCATTATATAAGTTTTACGGTCCCTAGATTGAATGCATTTACCTATCTCGATTTCTTTATATTTGAACACCTTATTCATCCTTTCGATTTGAGGAAATAAATAAAAGTCGTAAACCGGTTCTTCGAAATTGGTTTTTAGCTCAGATTTTATCAATTTGATCCCTATCTTCTTTCGCTTTACTTCTGATAAGTTATTCCATTTAAGGAAAAAGGACATTTCCATATTAAAGTAAACTGAAGAGGCATAAAGTCAACAAAAAATAAGGTTCAGCCGAAGTAAAGGTTTTCTTTGGACGCCTTATAAGAATGGTACATTAATTAGAGTTTATGAAGTATTTATATTTTTGACGAATAGTTGCGGCATAAACTGTATATGAGGCCCTCCTAGGAAGAAGTGGCTAAACGACAAAAGTAAAAAACTCCAGAAAACGCAGTTAAAAGTTGTACCAAATTTGAAAGTGTTTTTGAACTTTTGAACTTTTGAAAATATTTTGTCGAAATATCTTTGACAACTTTATAAAGCGTTTTCTGGCGTTTTTTACTGTTGTCGCTTAGCCACTTCTTCCTAGGAGGACCTCATATCTTACAGTCGAAACTGGGAACCTGTATTCTCTTTTGTACTTTTCTTTTTTGGCGGGGGGAACAATTTAAAATTCTTTATTCTTATTTCAGATATGGCTCACCTTTTTGAAATGAATTGAAGTGAATAATCTTTACTCATAAAATAAATTCAATTTTACAATTTTTGTTTTTGTTTTAATCTGAATAATTGTGAAATTGAACTATTTATTTTATTTAAATTGGCCCTCAAGCTTTAGGTTTTACTGGGTTTTTAATTAAAAGTAAAACAGATAGTGATTATTGGACTATAGTCTGCCAATAAACCTTTTCATTTTCATTCATTTCATAATAATATATAAATCATGAATAAGAATTACACTGGGCAACACGTATTTTATTGAATGATATCTGACACTTGATTCTAGGTAATTTGGGTGCGCTGAATACGAATTTCAACTCGGTTTGGCTCTATCAGGTCCTGATTCTTGTCGACAGCCTATGTGCCATTTTCCAGATTTTTCAAATTAGGACTAAAAAATTAAGTCATGTGTTAAATTTTTTTTCAAGTTTCATGAATACAAGCAGTTCAAACTACAGTAAAATTACATTATAACGATAGAAATGACTTAAAATAAAAAAACAAACAGATATGAAGCTTTCACTGTGGCAAAAATTTTCTTTTGTAAGACTTTCTAGCGTATTTGCTTGTTGATGGCAGGTTTCTTTTCAAGCACAGCAGTAATCAGCCATCATGTGGGAATCCCAGCGGCCTTGGTACCGTTCCTCCATAATTTTTATATCTTGGTGGAATCTCTCCCCTTGTTCGTCACTTACATCACCTAAATTACTTGGAAATTGGTCAAGATGGCTATTCAAAAAATGCATTTTTATGCTCATATTGCAACCTAACTCTTTGTAGTCCCTTAAAAGTTTTTTTACGATTTCTTCGTAGTTATCTGCCCTATAATTGCCTAAAAAGTTTTCTATCAAGTCCACGAATGAGAACCAGCCATTTTTTTCGCGTTCATTCATGACATTAGGAAAATTGCTGTCTTTAATCATTGTTCTTATTTGTGGGACCGTCGAAAATTCCCGCCTTGATTTTTTCATAACTTAAACTTGGAAATTTTGAAGTTATGTATTTGAAACACTCGCCGTTCGTATCTAAAGCTTTTACATATTGTTTAATGAGGCCTAGTTTTATATGCAGAGGAGGAAATATGATTTTATCTCTGCTCACTAAAGGTGGATTAATTACGTTTTTTTCTCCGACAGTAAGTGATGTTCGTGCTGGCCAGATTTGTTTGAAATAATGTTCTTCTTGGCTCTGCTGTCCCATAAGCAAAGGAAGCAGGGATATTTAGTATACCCTCCTGTTGTCCTAGCAGAAAATTAACCATTTTTAAGTCAACACATATGATCCACTCGTGCTCCCTATATTTGATAAGATTTAAAACCTTTTCTATATGTTCATACTTTTCTTTTAATTTTGTTGAGTGCCCAATCGGTATCGAGCCGTATAGATTGCCATTATGCAACAACACACACTTAAGACTTCTTTTCGAACTGTCTAAAAACAAGCGCCAATCATTTGCATCGTAGACTCAACCCCCATCTTCTTTAACAAACCAACTATGTCGCAGCAATATACTAAACTATCCTCTGTTCTAAAAATAACAAGTTCTTCTTCTCTTTTTCTGTAAAATGAAATGTATGTGTTTGAAGTAAGCAAGTTTTCTCTTTAAGTCTTGAAGCTAAAATTTCCGCAGCCTTTTTTGGCAAATTTAGATCCCTTACAAGATCATTCAACTCGGCCTGGTTAAACTTTTGCGGATCGTTTTGACTTTCAAATACGCTGGGGTCAAAATCGGTGTCTGACTCCTCAAAGTGCATAACAATATTTTCAGGAACATCTTCAACTAATTCTTGAGTTGGCAGACCCTTAAATTTTGGAATGGGGATCTCATTTGAATGTAGCACAGGTCGTATCGCGGTGTCGAAATTTGGGTACTCGATACAATGTTTATTTTTCTTAGTGAAGCCCGAAGTCTTGACAAAGCAAAGGTAGCAATCGGTCTCGTGGTCAGTAGGCTCTCGCCACACCTGATATGGAAAAAAAATTGTAAAGCGTTAACAAAAGCGACGAGAGACTTGTTTTTATGAATTTTATCAAAAGTTATCACCCAAACATTTAACATTTCTATGTGTTTCAACCTTATGCAATATTTGAGATTCTTATAAACATTTCTGTAAATTTTTGTTTATGTACCTAAGTTACAATTACATTTAGGTAAGTTACAGTATACTAGTGATTAAATACGTAGTTTTATGAAATCATAAACTTACCATCGGAACTCCAAAAGGTATTTTTGAATCCGAACCCTTCGTCCAATGTCGCAGTCTTTCAATGCAATAGGCAGGCTTTAGGTGGAGCCCACGATTTATCTTGGTCCCCCAGTTTTATGCCAAAATAAGCTAAGTAAGCTCTTTTTACGAAGTCAGTTATATTTGCTCGTTGATGTGGAAGTGTAAAATTTCCACATATATAACAGAAGGAATCAGGGTTGTTCTTGCATTTGAACTTTCTAGTGCTTGATGACATATTGCTTGATTGTTCTGCCAATTTGTAAAGGTATTTAAAGCCCATAATTCATATAAATTTAAGAAAATCTGAAATATAAACACAAAAATTAGTTTAAATAGGTACTTATTATGAAATAGGTACTTACAATCTATGAATTAAACTAGAAACACGGATGAGTAGGTACAATATAAATTACGTCTAATTAAATCAACTATATTAAATCACGATGACAAAATTACTCACTAAATCATATGCCAATCAAAATTATGTTAATGCCCAAACTTAATTAACTAACTCAACTGACTGACTGACTGACTGACTGATTGAATTGACTGATTAACTCTGGAAACGAGTCGCTTTTATATATTTTAGTTGTCCCTCTAGAATACTCTACAGAGAACAGGAACGCTCGAGAAAATTTTAGAATTCTATGATATTTTTAGCTTAATTTACTAATATTAAAATGGGTTAAAATGACAAAATTAAAAATATTTTTAGGGTGTTACATATAAAAATATACATAATACAACAATACCATAACAATAGGTACAAATACCTAGATAAAAACCTAGTTGCATAATGTGTAACTGCAAAAAGACTTAGCGAGTATTGAGAAAAAAACCTTTTTATGAATACGACGAAAGAGGAGGGGTGTTGAGCAAAATCAGGACCTGATAGAGCAAAACCGAGTACAAATTCGTGCTCAGCGCACCCAAATTACCTAGAACTAACTGTCAAATCTAATTCAATAGACAAAAAGTTGAAATTTGTTCCCCAGTGAATTATTAATTAGGGAATATATTGATCTTAAGTTGTTATTAGTATAGATATAAAACAAATACAAAGTCATTATTGAATGTATGATACCAATACTTTATAAAGAAATCAATATTAGACATTTGAGATGAAAAATAACAAGTAATGTACATTTAATCCTAGATTACACACGAGTAAATGAAGAAGTAGTAGAGTAATGTACATTTAATCTAAGATTTTTATCAGTATTCCATTATTAATCGAGATTTCAACATGATTTTAAACAAATTTCGGATCACATGAAAATCAGGGCCCCAGCCTTCTTTAGTTAGCTTTATAAGACTAACTAACGAGAATATCACGACCTAACCTAACTAGTCGTCAAGGGCGTACAGTTGACCTAACGATTGGTTAGGTTAGGTCGTGATATTTTCGTTAGTTAGCCTTATAAGGCTAACTAAAGAAGGCTGGGGGCTCTGATCTTCAGGTGATCCCAAATTTCCATTCACAATATTTTTATATCAACATTTAAATTATTCCATAGCTTCAGTCCAATGAAAATGGATAATTTTTGAGACGAAGACAATTTAAACTGAGGAATAACATACTTTGACCTATTTCTGGTTTGATATAAGTAGATTTCTTGAGGAGTTACAAAGTATTTATTTATTCACTTAAGTTAATGATTTTGTTCTTACACTCGTAAATAAAAATAAAATGTGCCAATTTGATTGCATCTTTGAGCTTCAGTAGTTTTAGTACTGATTGTTACAGTACACATTTTTACAGCGACTTCATCAACATTAAGTTCATCAAGATACACATTTCGTTCATTAGTAAATACCAGGAAATTTGTTTTACTGGTATTTAGGAAGAGTTTGTTGGCAGTCAGCCAATTTATTTATTGGGTTTGCAAAATTGGGGACTTATTAATATAATATAAACTAGAGCAAAATTTTAACATAAGTCAAAAACATAAGTTAGGTGGGTTATAAATTCCAAGTAAGCCTCAGGTAACTCGAGACGAAATACATGACTTCCTGCACGAAATCATCCAGACAAGTCTCAACGTGTTCTTACTGGAACATGTGACGTTGTCTTATTCAACCAATGACGTGTGTGAATACCAGTCACGTGATGTCACACATCTATTCCATCAAATCATGTATTCGTAAATCTTAGTGTTCAAATAGTGCTTGAAATATATAATTAAATAACTGAATACTTCCAAACAAGTAACATAAGTTAATTAAATAATATAAAAAATTAGGAATTTGAAAAACTCATAATATAGTGTATTTAAAGTTGTTCATAAGTTCCAGGATCAAACGAAAAAAGAAGTAAGAATATATTTTCCTACTGCGAGATGAAAAACGAAATTCTCGAGGCTAGAGGGAGAAAGAGAGCGTACAAAATGACCGGAAGATAGTCGGGACCAGTCAAGCAGAGGGAGAAGATAGTTGGAAACAGGTAAACAGAAAGAAAATGTCGTATACAGCCCATAAGAAGATCGTATTTGCACTCCCTTGTCATTTTTAGTTTATATTTCCACACAGTCCGTGGGAAATGGGGCCGACTTTAAGATAAACTTAGGCCAGTAAATTCAAGTTAATTTTTTCCTAGGGCCGTCTTACCGAAAATTTCTTTCTGCCCTGGGATTAGTCTTGTCCCACGCTAGGCCCTACTCCCGTTTCATTAGGCTTATTTTTGTTCCGCGCTAGGCCATATTCCCGTTTCCTTAGGCCTATTTGGTTTCCGATCATGTTCTATTTCCCTTGATTAAATGTATAATGTAAGTGTAATTCATTTTGTGAACAAACATAAGATTAAATATTAAAACTTTGTTGTTTCATAAAAACAGTTGAAGGTATATTTTTAAATTGTTATGGTAACCAGCGTAATTTTGCTGAGGTATGAGGGAAAAATAATACGAAGAAAAACAATATACATGGGTTCGTGCTATCATCATCGCGTCATTAATAATATCGTGCATTAAATACGTTAACAACCCATCAACGAACGGTTAACTGTCAGGGCATCCCACCAGTTACCGACCTCAGGGGTCACCGGGGAAGGAAAACCCCAGCATTCAACATATTACACTGATAAATTCTGATTTAACTGTATTCTTACCTGAATTAACATCTTTGCAAGAAAAAGACAGTTTATCACCTGCAAACATTTCGAAATTATGTATATCAGATGAACGTGGAAAGTCATTTATATACATAAAAATAACAGTGGATCCAAGACTGAGCCCTGTGGTACACCATGTCTGACAAACGTTTTAGCTGAGCAGACTTTATGTACTGATAAAAAATTATATCTATTGGACAGATAATTTTTAAACCAATCACTGAGTATAATTTGTTAAATAGAATATCATGGTCCATTACATCAAACGCCTTACTCAAAGCCATAAATATTGATATCATTATTTCTTTGTTATATTTGCTATATTTGCATTTTTCATCAGATTCAAAACAGCCATTTCCGTTGTTTTATTATTACGGTTTTCTAATTCTAAAACATAATTTAAGATTTTGAAATTTGCCACTTTAGAATTTTAACTATTAAAAAGTAATTTGTATATTTTATACCTCAATGGTGAAAATTCTATGTTAAGTCAAATGAAGTAAGTGAAAATTACATATTCTCTCAGGGTATGTTTCAGGTTCTTATGTGGCGTGAAACTAAATTGCTGATTTCATTTGCATGTCGATGAGGCCAAAGTAGAGTGTTCTAAAGCAATATAAAGTTAATTCTTAAAAATTCATTAGTTCAAAGCAGGCATGGAAATTGGTTTAGTATTCTATTGGAAGTTGAAACATAGTTGAAACTTTTCACTCGTACCGGATTAGTATAACTACTGGTATTATACATACATACATACATACATACATACATTAACAAAATCTCGTTTCTCAGAGGATTGGTATGAGAAGGCAGAAATAACTCGGATGTCAAAGAGAGAATATTGTAGTGACGAAGAGAAAAGTCAGACACTAAAGCGCACACATCTGTTCACACAGGCATCCTGGTGGACCACTGCCTCTAGCTCCCCGTCCCCCAACATGGTTAAATTTCACGCCTAAGCGACCCTTCATACGCCATGCGTGGTAGCTTTTCCAAATATATTTAAATCTGTGTTGTCCTGAAGTAAAACTTTCAATAATTTTGCTTAATATAAACAGTTCCATGCATATACAGGGTGGCGCAAAAGTTAGGAGTCAAAGGGGGTCAGACAGAATGGATCTTTTCCGTTCTATAGCCGCCACTATTTTTAAATAAAAATTACATTTTTACTTAAAAATTTATAATTCAGAATTTATAATTATAATTTGATAATTTTTAGTTAAAATATTTCTAATTTATGCAGTGGTGACCCTTTGACTCCTGACTTTTGCGCCACTCTGTATACTGATATACTTGTATCATTATTTATCGCGTTTATGTAATGGAGAACTTAGGGATAACCTGAGAATTTCTCCTGGAAATACTAAATTTCATACATACATGGAATGAAAGGTCTACACTCTACACTATAATATAAGGAATCGAAATATGAAAAAAAACCAGGAGCAGGAAAAAATGCTGCTGGCTCTAAATGATGAATTTATGTTAACACAAGAAATAAAATATATAAACAAAACCACTATAATATCACAACTATAAATGTCAATATAATATCCCATCACAAACATTACTGAAATAACCCATATAAAAAAACTGAGGGAAAGAACACTCGCTATAGAAAGAGGCAAATTCGAAAGTTTTAATTTTCGTTCTAAGGCTATAAATTGGGAAAGGTTACATCTAGCATAGGAACAATAGACTGGAAAACCACCTATAAGGATAAAACAACGAAAGAGATGCTAATAACCGTCGAAAAGAAGAGGATAGAAATTGAGGAAAAACATGGCCAAAAAAATAACAAAGAGGAAAGAAAAGCAGGTTTGAGAGAAAAAAGAGGCCAATGTTCCGCAAGAGAAAGAGAACGACTGAAAACTTAAGAAACTGCATAGACAACAACATCAGCAAAATAATAAATGACGAACTATAGAGCATAGATTGCGTCATACAGGGCCTAATTGAGAACCATACAGAGAAAAAAAAGACGACGCTATAGAAGTGATAAAGTTTAAGTCAAAATACTCCTATAATTTGGCAAAAGGAAGACGAAAGATCATGCGACTATCAGACCTTTGAAGAATGAAAACAATGCATTAACTGATGATTTAAAAGAAGCATCTGAAATATTAAGAGCTCAGTATGAATCAGCTTTCATTATCCTCAAAACTGATACACTAAAACGCGATAGAAATCCGTTCTTTGAAAAAGAATTACAAGGAGAAAGTACAACGAACATTGACTTCACACAGATGAAATGATATTACACGACCTACAGGGAAACTAAAAGTACAATCGGCAGCAGGCCCGGACAAATGGAATGCTACACTGATTAGAAACTGCAAGAATGAAATCGGTTAGCCCCTACATTGGCTATGGTGATGATAACTAGACACAGGAAAAATACCGAGCATCCTGAAGAGAGTGGACATATTTCCAATATATAAACGGGGATCGACCTGAGGTGTTTAAGAATTGTGTTTAGAATTGAGAATTTAGAAGTACAGTTAATTACATGAATGTGATGTTCTCTCCCTGTGATAGAATTGTAAGAAAAAAAAAAGAAAAAGTAATTCACCTTCGCTACCTCTCCTTTAATTGTTTTCAGAACTAATTAGATAAAGAAATGTCGAAAGGAAAAAATATGACGTTTTTTTCTCTTTTAAGCAGAGCTGGGCACTTGCGGCATATTTTGCGGTACTGCGGTACTGCGGTACTACCAAACCGGTACCAAACCGGTACGCGGAAATTTGAATGCGGTAGCGGTACTGCGGTACTTTCAGCGATCCTTTGCGGTACTGCGTTATGCGGTACCGGTTTGGTAGTGCGGTAGTACCGCAGTACCGCAGTACCGCAAAATATGCCGCAAGTGCTCAGCTCTGCTTTTAAGGCCTATCGACGCTGCCGTAGAAGAAAACAGGAATTTAGAATAAGTTAAAAAGACTACAATTGGAAATAAAACAGAATACGATGAATAGAGTACAGAAATGATAATTAAAATAATAAAATGACAGAAGTCAGTCATTAATTTGCAAACAAATATTTCACCCATGACAGCACACCAATTACTGCTACGAGTAAATAATATTTACATAACAACCGTAAATTTTTTCATCAGTAACTAACGTAAATTAAATGTAACATTACTGTAAATCTTTTTATCAGTAACTTTCATGGAGCTTTTCCACGTACTTCAAAGAGTTTCGACGTAAAACAAACAGGAAACAGTAAACAAGATATTTATTATATAATAATACTAATTACGTACGACTAATTACGACCAACCGAAGCTTGAAGGCCAAATAAAATAAAATAAATAGTTCAGCTTCACAATTATTTATGTCACTATAAATTGTAAAAATACTTCATCCTTAAAACTATTTAAAAAAAATACCTGCATTTTCTTCCATTTTAAAACATATGAAAATAGTATTACAATCTCCCAACTATTTTTAACAGAAAAGAGGGGTTATGCAACAAGGGGGGTAATGGGGGTAATGGGGGGTAATGAGGTGATGGGGGTAAAGGGGAGATGGGGGTGATGGGGAGATGGGGGGGGTAATGGGGAGATGGGGGGTGATGAGGAGATGGGGGGTAATGGGGAGATGGGGGTGATGGGAGATGGGGGGGTAATGGGGAATGGGGTTATGCAACAAGGGGGTTGTTCATTAGGGCGGAGTGAAAAAACTCATTTTTCGAATTTTCAAATTGGCTAGTGTGGAAAATGTGTGGAGTAGTGAGGAAATAAGCTGGTATAAATTTAAAATCATAACATTAATATCTTCAGGTGCCACAATGACCTTCAATATTGAAAAAACTTGAAAAAAAGCAGATTTTAACCAATAATTACAGAAGAGTCCACGATGCACAATAGACAAGAATTTATTCACACTTGTATAAAAATAGCTCAGTCAACCTTTAAAAAAAGTTTCTATTCTCTAAAAACAGTTTTCTATAGTCAGCTCACTCAGCTGTCACGTGAGTACCTCGGTTCAGTGTAGCTGTCGCTCTCGTAGCAGGTGGGTGTTCTGTTGTTGGCGTTACTCAGATAGTCTAAACTATATTTCTTATATATTTTGCATTTCTGTATTGTGTTGCCCTAAGTTTGCCATGTACTATTAACTGAAATTAACGTATAATTGATATTAGCTCTTTCTTTTTCAGATTTGTATACTTTCAAAATGTCTCGAGTTTGTGCAAAATCAACCAGGGCCTCAACTGAGTGCCCCATGTTTGGTATGGGGGAAGATTTGTGGCACAGGAATCTTCCTACATACGAAGGAGTTTTTAAATATTACTTGTTTGTAAGAAACGATTTGAAACAGAATACTAATAAAGATCCTTCAATATCTCAAATATCAGAACAAGTTGTTGATAAATTGAAAACAATTTGGGAAAGTGCTTCCGTCCCAATTCTGTCAGACAGGCGAATTGAAACAATGTTCAGAAGCTACCACGAAAAGTATCGTGTCATTATGAAGCCATACCAAAGCAGAAAAAATTCTGAAGCTTACAAAGCAAAGATTGATATGTTCAAAAAAGAAGCACACACGAAACTTTTTGACATTGCAGCGTGCAAGTGCAAAGTACTAACACAATGTTCTTGTCCCAAAGAAAAAAAACGGTTCCAAAGGAAGAAGTGACGTTCCTCTTAGATCAAAGGAGTGAAAGAAAACTGTTTATTGATAGAGTAGATATTACACTTTCAAAGAAAAAAGCATCTACGTTGCTAAGAAAGCAAAAAGAAGCTGTGAGGCTCACCAAAGAATCTTCACAGGAGAAATTGCAGGATACAAATGTTGAATTATCATCATCGACATCAAATAGTGAAAGTGAATCTGGCGAAATATCAGACGATACATTTCCAGAGCCAGTTAGCTCGAAGAGAAAGCTCGAACAACCTGAAGAACAATTATTCAAGAAAAGGAAAACTACAAATCTACCTTCAGTGGCTACTGCTTGTGACAGGACTGCAGTTTCAGATCGAGCTGCAGCATTCATTGTTAGTGCAGTATTGCAAGATATCGGAGAAGTTTCTATTGACAATACATCTGAAGTAGTGGATAGGAGTAAAATCAGAAGAGAAAGACAAAAGAAGAGATCAGAAATTATGAAAGATCAAAATCAGGTCCCAATCAGAGGAATCTATTTTGATGGTCGAAAAGATTCTACACTCTTCCAAGAAAAAAAAGAGTCCAAAGTATATCAGAAGAAGGTAACAGAAGAACATATCACTTTAGTGAGAGAACCTGGTTCAGATTATTTGGGCCATTATTCTGTGAATTCTGGATCAGCTGAAGAAATATGTAAAGGAATGTTTGAGTATATTGGAAATAATGACATGAACCTGGAAAACCTTGTTGCCATTGGATGCGATGGTGCAGCAGTCAACACTGGAGGAAAGGGAGGCGTTATAAGGCTTATAGAATTGAAGCTGAAGAAGCCAGTTCAACATTTAGTGTGCCAGCTCCATGCCAATGAATTGCCATTACGCCATTTAGTTGCAAAGCTGGATGGAAAAACATCTGGCCCCCGCGGATTCATTGGTCCTATTGGCAGGGAATTAGAGAACTGTGAGAGTCTTCCTATTGTCGAGTTTGAAAGGATTGATGCTGAGGAACCAACTCTAGACTGTGAAGATCTTAGCACCGACCAAAAATATCTAATTGATATTCATCAGGCCATAACAAAGGGATATTGCTCTCCAGATCTTGCTCATCGTAGTCCAGGCAAAATGGCACATTCACGATGGCTGACTACAGCAAATCGTTTGCTTCGTCTATACGTTTCAACTGTAAGTCCATCTGAGAACCTCATGAACATTGCTTCTTTTATAATGAAGGTCTACATCCCAATGTGGCTTTCTATTAAGCAAAGTACGTCTTTTGTCAATGGCTCAAAACATGTTTTCAAAACTATTGAACTAACAAGAACACTGAATGACGAAGTAAAGGATATTGTAAACCCTGTCATACAAAGAAATGCATTTTTTGCAAATCCAGAAAATATTCTAGCATCAATGATTCATGATGACCGCAGCGCCATAAGAGAATTAGCGTGGAGGCGAATAAAGAAAGCAAGGCAAACAAACAAGGAAAAAGTTGTGAGGCGTTTCACAGTACCTGTTATTCAATTTGAAGCTACTGATTATACTGATTTAATTAATTGGCAAAAATGCATTGTCACTGAACCACCTGTGACAAGACACCTGACAGAAAATGAGATTGAAGAATTCATAGAAAACAAGAGTACCCCTCCATTCGAGAAATTCCCTTGTCATACACAAGTAGTAGAAAGAATGGTAAAATTAGTGACTGAAGCATCATCAAAAGTATTTGGATTGAACGCGCGAGATGGCTTCATAAGATCACCACTTCAGTCACGTAAAAAAATGCCATCATTCGAAAGTAAAGCTGAATATAAAGTTTAAATAAAACGTTAATAGAAAAAAACATGCGCAAGGATGGGTGGTTGGGAGGGCATGGGTGGAGCTCGACACGCAGCCACCTCCTCGTGGTGAGTTCTGGATTATTTAGATCATTAATCAAAAGAACATTGATCTAAATAAACTAAGAGCTGCGTAATTCAGTAACTATTTTGGTAATTGGAACACTTAATATATAATAATAACAAGTAAGTTTCAGTTATTGTACTAATGCAGAATATAAGAAAATCATTATATTTCACTTTTTTCGACGGCTTTGTGGCACCTGAAGATATAATTTCGCAGGACTAATATTTATGCACAGTCATTATCTATAGCACCCACATATTTTCCGCACTAGCCATATTTGAATTTCGAAAAAAAGTTTAAAAACCTCATTTTCGATCCGCCCTATTGTTCATCCTTCCACACAATAAAAAAAAGTGGTTGGTAGATAAATGGGTACCCTGGGTGGCCTAGTAGTTAAGACGCTGGGCTGCTCGTGGGGCGTGGTTCGGATTCCACGTTAAACTGTAGGAGTGTAGGTTTAAGGTGGAGTGAAAAGCTTGCCCTTCGTTAGAATGAACAATTCGTGCGGAAGCAAACAAAAGGTTTTAACTATTAATAATACTTATTTACTCGTACATGTTTTAACTATTAATAATACTTATTTACTGATTTATTTATTTATTTATATTATTAATTAATAACAACTAGCTGCTTATTTTTAATAAGAGCCCAGTAAAGCCTAAAGCTTAAGGGCCAAATTAAATTAAATAAATCGTCGAGCTTCGCAATTATTCATGTCATTGTAAATTGAAAAAATGTATTTATTTTATTATTATTAATAAAGGTTATTCCATCTCAAAAAAAAAAAAAAAAAAAAGTTACCAAAGCATTGAGAAATATATTTGAGAAATAAATTTTTGTCCCTGCTTTAATTAAAAACTAGGATGTATGATAAAGACAATAAGAACAGTAATTATTTTCTATTTTCTCTAGTTTAAGCATGATTAAATGAATATATATATATACTGTAGTATCGATAAACTGAGAGCAATTATTACATGGTGATTTTAAAATAATTTTCTTGAATGCATGCAAAGTACAAACAGTACGTAATAATATTAGTTAAAATAAAAACAGTACAATGCACGATACGTCGTAAATTTGATGAGTTTGAAGCGTATAAATAGCGATTATCTGTAGGTTCCTCTCATTTCCATTTTTAGTTATAGTGTCCGTTAAAAAAACGGACGATGAAATGAGAACTTCCCATTGATGCTCTCTTTTAAAATAGCCTCTTCTCACTTCAGGTCATTCATATTCTCAACCTTGCTACTTCGGTCGTACGTTTGATTAAGTTAGGTTAGGTAAGGTTAGGTCAAGTTAGATCAGGTTAAGTTTAATCGACAAGTCTCACTTCCAGACCTTTCCCTTTCAGCCCGTGGATAACAGCAGGAATAGTCTGAGATGAGCTGTATTTCTTAAAAATCTGCTCCCACTTCGGTTTTAATACTGCAACTTAGCGGGATTTAATACTGATCTACTGTAATAGGACATTAAACAGAATACAACTAAGTCTTAAGCTAACCTAATCTATCAAAGTTCATCCAATATTAATAGCAACGAAACAGGTCTTTAATTTATCTTGGAAGGTTCCTTTCATTAAAGCATTCAAATTTAAATTTTTATAACTGCGATGAAATCCATACTGAAAAGGGAATGAATTTATCTACAGAATCTCTCTCTCTCTCCTCTCTCTCTCTCTCTCTCTCTCTCTCTCTCTCTCTCTCTCTCTCCAACAGCAGTTAGTCCCCCTCCAACAGCAGTTAGTTCCCCTCCAACAGCAGTTAGTCTCACTCCAACAGCAGTTAGTCCCACTCCCCCAGTAGTTAGTTCAACTGCGTCGGGAAACGACTCAGGCCAGTTAGGAAAAATCACAACTTAAAATCACTCAAAACTGTTCTCTTCAATGCTAGGTCAATTAGAAACAAACTAATGGAATTTATAGCGCTTGTCAAAACTGAGAACTTTGATATCGGAATAACGGAATCCTGGATTCATTCTGAATCAAGGGATTTTGTAGGAGAATTTGAAATGGTAGGTTACAAAATGTTTCACAAAGATAGGAACGGAAGGGAAGGCTGCGGTGTACTTTTGTATGCTCGGGACTCCCTGCACCCGGTAAACAGTAATATCGTACCTGCTTATGAAATGTTGGGAATTGATCTAAACCTAAATAATAAAGTAGTGCAGCTACTTCTAATATATAGACCACCTCAGTAACCTCACTACCCCGTTGATAAGGATATAAACTTGTATAACAAATTAAGCAGAATAGTGAATAATAAGATCAGTGTGATTTTTGGTGATTTTAATTGTGGTAATGTAAATTGGGAAAACAAAACAGCTGATGCTGAGGGCTCAAGACTGTTGGAATTTGCCGATGATAACTTATTAAGTCAATGGGTTGACGGGCCTACTAGGGGTAATAATAAACTAGACCTCATATTCACGAACGACGATGACCTAGTCTCTAACCTGACTATTGGTGAAAATTTAAGTAACAGCGATCATAATTTGATTAGGTTTGACCTCAGGGTTCCAGTTAATACACGCAAAAAGACTCGTGAAAGACTGGATTTCTAGAGAGCAAATTTTGAAAGCTTCCGAAGTAGTTTAGACACACTTGAAGTTCTAATAAGTGAGGATGTCAATGTCACCTGGAGCTCATTTAGGGATCAATTTAGAATATTACAGAACACTTTTATACCAACTAAAATGGTTTCCTTGTCAACAAAGTCACCGAAATGGTTTAACAACGAAATTAGGAGGGCTATTACGGGAAGAAATAGAGCCTACAAACTACTTAAGTCGCATTTCAACCACACTAATTCAGAAAACTATATAAACCTACGTAGGAGGGTTAAGTCCTTAATTAGATCAGCCAAACGTGATGAAGAAGCTAGAGTTGCCTCACTCTGTAAAGTTAACCCTAAAGAATTTTTTGCCCATGTTAATAGCAGAAAGCCAATTAAAAATTCTGTAGGCCCCTTAAAAGATAGAAATGGTGTACTGAAATTCGGTGATAAAGATACAGCTAATATGTTAAACGAGTTCTTCGTTACAGTCTTCACGGAGGAAGACACAATAGAAGTGCCAGGTCCTCGGATTACATATGACGGTGACCAGCCCGTAGAGACCATAAGTTTTACGAGAAATGAGGTACAGCAATTAATTGATAAGATGAACAAATACAAATCACCCGGCCCCGACTTATTTCTTCCAAGGGTATTAAAAGAGGTTAGCCACAATGTTGTTGACAACTTAGTAACCATATTCAAACAATCAATCGAGTTAGGGAAAGTTCCAACCGACTGGAAGTTAGCAAATGTAACACCAATCTTTAAAAAGGGTGATAGGGAAAATCCTTATAATTGTCGCCCGATCAGTTTAACATCAGTTGTCGGCAAACTGTTGGAATCCATCATTACAAAATGTATTGTGTATCACCTTGAATCTAACAATCTAATTTTTTATTCTCAACATGGATTTAGGCGACATAGATCCTGTCTGACAAACCTGTTAGAGTTTTTCCATAATATGCATACACTGTACGATGCAAGTAGGGCAATAGATATAGTGTATCTCGACTTTCAAAAAGCCTTTGACAAAGTCCCTCACGCTAGATTGATAGCTAAAGTCAAAGGACTAGGAATCACCGGGCTCGTTTCCAACTGGATTGAGGATTGGTTAAAAGATAGAAAGCAGAGAGTGGTAATAAATGGAGTGGCTTCGGAGTGGGCGCCGGTCACCAGTGGTGTCCCACAGGGTTCCGTTCTGGGTCCTTTACTTTTTATCATCTATGTTAACGATATAGACGTCGGGCTTCTAAGCGCAATCTCCAAATTTGCAGACGATACGAAATTAGGAAGTAATGTAGGTACTGAGGAGGGCGTAAGAACACTTCAGAACGATCTTGACAGGTTGGGCGAATGGTCTGCTACTTGGCAGATGCCATTCAACTTGGACAAATGTAAGGTAATGCACATAGGTTATAAAAACCCGAAGACCGATTACTCTCTCTTGGGAAGGAACTTGACTGAGACCGATCTAGAGAAAGACTTGGGAGTCTATATCAGCAACGATCTGAAACCGTCGAAGCACTGTGCAGAAGTCGAAAAGAGGGCCTTAAAATTATTAGATTATATTAAAAGACAGTTCCAGTTTCGAAACAAGGGGACTGTAATGTCTCTTTATAATTCTCTAGTCAGACCTCAACTGGAATACTGTGCGCAGTTTTGGTCTCCATCCCTCAGGAAGGACATAGAAAGGTTAGAAAGAGTACAAGCAAGGGCTACAAAATTGATCCCTTCAATGAGAATGCAAAGCTACCAACGGAGATTGGAGCGCCTAAATCTGTTTAGCTTAGAGACGAGGAGGTTGCGAGGTCAGCTTATTCAAGTCTTCAAGATGCTCAAAGGAATAGACAGGGTAGATTACAGACGCTTATTCTCACTTAATGCCAATCCGACAAGAAATAATGGGTTTAAACTGGAACTAAAGACATTTAGCACCTCTGTCTGCGGAAATTTCTTTTCCTATAAAATAGTTAATATCTGGAACCAACTTCCCTCAGAGGTTGTTTCCAGTCAAAGTGTAAATGTGTTTAAAAATAGGCTAGACAAAGTACTGAATACTCTCATTTTAAGGTTAAAACATAACGAAACTCTGCAGGAGTTCGCTTGCACGGTGTCTCTGTGAGCAAGCTAAATATAGAGCTATTTATATATTCTCCACTTTCCAAAATTTCCTTGGCTACTTTTCAGGGTCAAGGTATTTTCTTCAACCCTTTTCCGTACCTGCTTCTGGCAGGGAGGGAGCGGAGGGTAGAGAGAGAGCCTTCTACTTTTCTATCCAGTTTTCTACTACTGCTAGGATAGTTGAAAGAAAAATAAACTTTTAATAACAGGAACCTCCCAGAGTGGACCGAAAGGTCTTTGAGGCTTCCTCTTGTCCTTGTAACTCCTTGTAACTCTCTCTCTCTCTCTCTCTCTCTCTCTCTCTCTCTCTCTCTTTCTCTCCCATCAAGCTCTTAACTGATTTTTTCTGTTTGAAATATATCTCGAGATTGTTTATTCAAATTTCGTGCAGTTATATGTATAACATTTACCTCTGCAGTGAGTCTTAGTATCTTGAAGTAAATTCATATTTTGGGCAATAATTTTTTATTTTATACTTGTCTTGAAAATGCTGTATACGAAGTATCCGTGCAGTTTCTGAGCGTTGGAATTTACATGAGATATTTACGTGGATAATCATATAAGTAAAAATAGTGTTTGTAAAGTTTGTAATTTAAAGTTAAATATTGATGATAAGGTTCAGGAATTAAAAGTCTTATTTAAGAATTTGTTGAAGAAAGAAATTAACTCCAAATCTAAGAAAAATGTGGGATCACCTGAAGATCAGGGCCCCCAGCCTTCTTTAGTTAGCCTTATAAGGCTAACTAACGAGAATATCACGACTTAACCTAACCAATCGTCAAAGGCGTACAGTTGACCTTACGATTGGTTAGGTTAAGTCGTTATATTTTCGTTAGTTAGCCTTATAAGGCTAACTAACGAAGGCTGGGGGCCCTAATCTTCAGGTGATCCAAAATGTGATTAAAAGGCTTAATGTTCACGTGCAGAAAAAAAATCTGTATATAATTAACAAAAAGGTTTCAGGTACTGAGAATAATTTAAGGGGATTTAACTTAATTTTAATGTATTTGACAAAAGGGTTTGAAGTATTAAGAATAATTTAAAAGCAAATGAACTTAAGAGTACTTCGAATTCCTTGGGTAGTTTAAACAATAATGTTGAATTTGTTCAGGATAAAGGGAGCTATTGAAGAATAGGGACCCCAGCCTTCTTTAGTTAGCTTTATAAGGCTAACTAACGAAAATATCATGACCTAACCTAACCAATCGTCAAGGGCGTACAGTTAACCTAACGATTGGTTAGGTTAGGTCGTGATATTTTCGTTAGTTAGCCTTATAAGCCTAACTAAAGAAGGCTGGGGTCCCTATTCTTCAATAGCTCCCTGAATCGTGGCTCAAACGTACAGAGAGGAATTTTATAGTAGCATATCATATTAAAGGATACAAACTATTTAATAAAGATAGAAAAAATAGACAAGTAGATAGGGTTCTTTTTTAATGCAGAGATTATCTTCGGCCGGTTCAAAGAATGGTTAATGTTGGAGATCAGTCAGATATAATTATTTTAGAAATTACTGCGCATAACCTAGTCTATAATTTTGAGGTTGTATGTAGAACACCGGATCTTTTCCGTTTGACTGCCGCCATTGAAACATAAGAGGTGAGTGCCCCCAGCCTTCTTTACTTAGCCTTATAAGGCTAACTAACGAAAATATCACGACCTAACCTAACCAATCGTTAGGTCAACTGTACGACCTTGACGATTGGTTAGGTTAGGTCGTGATATTTTTGTTAGTTAGCCTTATAAAGCTAACTAAAGAAGGCTGGAGGCCCTGATCTTCAGGTGATCCCCTTATTTTTCTGAGTACACGATTAAAACTTAAAAATTAAGCATGGATCTTGAAAGTAATTAAAATTGTTTATAAGAAACAAAATTTGAAGGGGAAATTAAGAAAAGCTTTTTTATAAAGTTGACCTTGACGATTGGTTAGGTTAGGTCGTGATATTTTTGTTAGTTAGCCTTATAAAGCTAACTAAAGAAGGCTGGAGTTTAATTATGTTTCAATGGCGGCAGTCAAACGGAAAAGATCCTTTTTAACACCTTCACACGATCAAATTGTATAACTCTTCAAGTAAAATAGTCACTTATACGGAATCAGTTGCAGTCGGGACTTTAACTCCCCAAACATTAATTTTAATGGCTTAAACACCGATGCTGAGGGTAAACGTTGGGTATACAGTGCAGAATTGTTAGTACTTTTTAGGAAAATTGCGGTATATTGAACTTAGCTAGCTAGAGAAATTTTCATAGTTTTATATTGAGGCAGTGATGTTCCCTTTTGTAATAAATATAATAGGAGGCATTGGTCTGATTTGGTTTCAAAGCACTGGGAGTTCTCAGATGATGGGAAGGTTGATGGAAATTCTCGAGAATCAAAACCTTCGAACAGACATATTCATTTTCAGGAAAGCTAGTAGTGTGCAACAGCTTCATCAAAAAGGGAAAAATTTACACATATGTTCATTGTCGGGTGAATTCTTACATTAGGAGGTGCCTCTGGGTCAGTGCTCCCTTATCTAAATAATTCATATGCGTTAGATGCAATATAATAAATTGCATTGTATTAATATTTTCTTGTAAAGGGAGAGAAATCGCAAACGCAATATTTACCTTTGTAGAAACTCTCGAATTCCAGTGAGAAAGATCGTAATGTGACTAGTTAATTTTTAAAAGTAAGCCTCTCAGCACAATGGCCTTGGCATTCTTCGGAGAAATAATACGTCAATGAAACCATCACTTTTTGTGGTGCTCTTCCAATATGTGCTCTACCGCGAAACTGTGATCTACCATATTCCAATACGTGCTCTACCGTGAAACTAGCCTTATAAGGCTAACTAACGAAAATATCATGACTTAACCTAACCAATCGTTAGGTCAACTATACGCCCTTGACGATTGGTTAGGTTAAGTCGTGATATTTTCGTTAGTTAGCCTGAATATGGAATATTAGTTGGAATATGGTAGATCACAGTTTCGCGGTAGAGCACATATTGGAAGAGCACCCTTTTTGTATATAATAAATAAATAAATAAAAAATCCTAAAAAAATGTATGGTGTAGATCAAATTAAGTAGTTTAGTGTTTCATGATATCCCTTATTTTCCACTGTTTTCTAATGCGCAATTGGGAACATGAGAGAGGTGTATGCATGGTGTAAATGAACTCTGAAGCTATTATTTTCGCTATAATTTTTCTTACTTTCCTATAAATCTTCTTTCAAAACAATTTTCGGAGCAGGTGTAGTTTACGTCCCCCTGTGGTGCCTAGTGTAGTTTACGTTCACCTATATTGTCCTAGTGTAGTTTGCGTTCTCGAACTTTGTTCGCGTATACCTAATCAAATAAAACGTTAAAACTAACGAAAAAATTACGACTTAACCTAACCAATCGTCAATTTTTATATATTTATATATATATATAAGTACAAACTGACGAGGTGTACTTCTGAATACACGAAAGGCCTTGGAATCATTTTTCTTTTTCCTTGTGGGTTTACATCATATATAACCTTTGGTTAACCTTTGGTTAGCTTCCGCCCGAATTCTTCATTCTGACGAAGGTCAAGCTTTTCACTCCACCTTAGACCTACAGTTTAACGTGGAATCCGAACCACGCCCCACCAGCAGCCCAGCGTCTTAACCACTAGGTCATCCAGGGTACCCATTTATCTACCAACCACTTTCTTTATTATGTGGAAGGATAAACAGCTGGGTTTTGCTGCGCTCCGGCTGCCGTCATCGGGTCTCGAACCTGGGGCCGATGGATTCGTAGTCAGCGACGCTAACCACTACACCACCGAGGCACATATATATATATATATATATATATATATATATATATGTGTGTGTATATATACAGGGTGAGTCAAAAGTCTCCATACATAGGCAAAATGGTCACTTTATTATGCAATCACTTGTAAGTCACAAAATATGCTCTATGTGGGCACCATTACACTGAATCATACGGATGCGTTCCTCCCAGTCATGGCAAACGCGCGTTAACACGTCTGGTGTTATGCGTGCACACGCATCACGAATGCGTTCCTTTAGGTGGTCCGTATTTTGTATTTTCACATGGTACACCATGACCTTCAAGTGCCCCCACAAGTAAAAATCAAGGGGGGTGAGGTCTAGGGACCTCGGAGGCCACTCCACGGGACCACGGCGGCCAATCCAGTGACCCGGAAACTGCTGATCCAGCCACTGGCGCACGCAGATACCGTAATGGGGTGGCGCCCCGTCTTGCTGAAAGTACGCTGGAAATTCCCCGTCCTCGTTCAGCAGGGACGGCATGACTGTGTCTTGCAGCATGTTTAGATACATTTCGGCATTCAGATTGGTGTCAATGAAAAAAGGGCCAACAATTGTGTTGCCCCATATCCCGCACCACACCATCACTGTTCCAGCGCCTTGCGTCTTTGAGGGACTCATCCAGTGCGGGTTGTCATCACTCCAATAAAGTATGTTTTGACGATTAACCTCTCCATGAACATAAAAGTTGGCTTCATCTGAAAACAGGATGCCAGCCGAGAACTCCGTGTCTTCGTCCACTTTTGTTCTTGCCCATTTACAGAATTCCAGTCGCCTGCACCGCATTCTGCAGACATCCGTCGAGTGCTTTTTTGGGGACGTTTTGCGAACGCTGCCAGCACCATGGTCGCTGTGCCTTCATCGGTGGCTGTTCGTGGACGGCCACTTCTCGGTTGGTCTGCAACACTTCCAGTCTTCTTGAACTTCTCAATGAGTTTGGCAACGGTGTCGTGTGTGATGTGCGTGCCGGGGGCGTGTCTCCTGTTAAAATCCTCGGCCTCGGCAACCTTGCGACAGCTTCCTGATCCTGCCAGAAGAATGATCTCTATACGCTCTTCTTGGGACAAAGGCATCTCAGCACATCACCTGCAAAAAAATAAAAAATAAATAATCATTTATTTATCATGACCATTTTGCCTATGTATGGAGACTTTTGACTCACCCTGTATATAAGTTAACGATTGGTTAGGTTAAGTCGTAATATTTTCTTAAGTTTTAACGTTTTATTTGATGGATTCATTTAAAAAATGTCTCCTAAAGATCCTAGTGTAGTTTACGCTCCCCAACTTTGACCTAGGGTAGTTTGTATCCCCTTTTGCGTCAGGCGGACGTAAACTACATTTGCTCTCAATTTTCTGTCAGTAGTGACTGGCGGAGGAGGAGGAGAAGCCTTGTCTGTTATATACTTACCTACAAATAATATTCCTGCGTGAAAGCTTGACACATCTATAAGTATAAAGGTATAAATTTTTAGTATTCTTTAGTCTCATTTGCTTTTTCTATTTTTTTCTTTTTTCTTTACTTCTTTCTTGGGCTAGCCTAGAGTGGATATTAGGGTCTTTGTAAGCCTGTAACTCTGTAACTAACTCCGTAAATCTAATGTCATCTTAAAGTTACGTGAAAAATCTAGAAAACGTCTTTCTCTAGCTACGACCATATTGGCATTGTGTTGAAACGGCACTGTTTCCTTTGTAAGAAAAATCATAAGAAAACAGGAAATCTAACCACTCACTCTATCTTCAACACAAGGAAAAGCAGAAAACAAAAATTCTATCCATCACAGAATGAAAAGTAGGTTGCAAAGAGGAAGTACGGAAAAAGAAGACAAAATATATCATTGGACTTTCGAAATTTATTCCTTCATGACATATTTTGAATCCTGTACAAGAGGAGCGATTTCCACGATGAAAAAGGGGCATTAATAACTATACATATAATACGCATTCTTGCTACTCTCGGCCAGAGTTGGAAGCGGGTCACCAACTTTGACCCGTATAACCCGTCCAGCACCTGACCCGCCACCCACTTGACCCACGACCCACTGACCCAGCACACCTGCTGACCTAAGCAATACCTTGAACAAAACATTTTTGAAAATGCATCACAAAGTAAACTTAGTTTCAAAATACAAACTCTTTATTTTGATACACAAATACAAACTGACTCATACCGGTAAGCTATACCGGTAAACTATGACAAACTGATATGTAATTATAACTACACGCTGTCGACACGCAAAAACATACGAATTTTTAAAACTTGACTAGAAATTTGTGCCCCACCTAATTACAGCATTGACCCCCGCCCTTGACCCCCTCCCGGGTGAGGCGGGTTAACCTCATGACCCGTGACCCACCTCGACCCGCCTTGAATTCACTCCCAAGTGACCCACAGACCCGTAACTCGCTGACCCGTTTCTAAGTCTGTTCTCCGTTATTTCCATTTCAATATATATATATAATAATAATAATTTAGGGTGGATCGATTTTACATTTTTTTCGATTTCCATATTCTAATAGAGACAAAAACTTGCGCATGCATGAGAAAATAGCCTAAATCTTAGCTTAATAGGTAATCATCTTCTGCCCCCGGCAGAGCGATGAAAATCATATTTTAGTAGTCAAAAACGTATTTTCTTATAATTTTTAAAATATTTCAATATGCATCAAAATTATTCCTAATAACTATAAAGTCGATGAAAAAGACCTCATATGATCGTTTTTCCAAGCGCGTTGTCCTACGTTAATATCTTTTGCCCCCGGCAACAACGTCAAATGTTGAAAAAATAGGTAATTTATATACATATTTTCAGATCGGCTCTTTGTCTTAAATAATGCATTTATATATTTCCCATAGCATTTATATCGTTGCTTAGGCATGAAATAACACACACGCATAATTTTGATGCATATTGAAATATTTTAAAAATTATAAGAAAAATACGTTTTTGACTACTAAAATATGATTTTCATCGCTCTGCCGGGGGCAGAAGATGATTACCTATTAAGCTAAGATTTTGTAGAGGCTATTTTCTCATGCATGCGCAAGTTTTTGTCTATTAGAATATGGAAATCGAAAAAAATGTAAAATCGATCCACCCTAAAATTTATTTATATCCCCGCAAGGGGGTTCTAAGCTCGTGCTCTTGAGTGCTCTTTGTGCTCGTTTGTACGTGCTTGTTCCTGGAGGTTTCGCGTGCGCCCTCCCGGCCTTAGCACCCAGGGATGATGGGGCTCGACCCTGCAGTCCTTGTCATCCTTGATCTTTTTCCACTTCGACTGTCCCCTCCACCCTTTCTTTTTCCTCTGTCTTTCCTCTCACTTTTTCTTTGTGTTTCCACCGAGATATGCCCTTTTAAATAGAGGCGAATCGGTTCTTCCTGGACTTAAATATATATATATATATATATATTAGTGATGTAGGTCAATCCGCATCCGCATCCGCGGAACATCCGCACATTTTCTCGCATCCGCATCCGCGTCCGCATCCGCACTTTGGACTGCGGATGTCGTGCGGATGTGGACCGTTGAGATAAAACGTCATTAATAAGCGGAAATTATCAAATTCTACTATATTAATAGAACTAGTTCATTGTGCGCAAAAGTGATGCAAGCGACAAGACGAGAGGCTGTTCTTGTATGAAGTTACTCTCTTGCAACCTACTTAGATCCACGTTACAAAGCTAAGTTATTTTCACCTAGTACATTAGAACGAGTTAAATCATCACTTGGCAAAGCAGTTGAAGAGCTTCAATCTCTTGAATCTGTCGCTTCGCCAACCACCAAAAGAATAAAAGTTTCAGTGACAGAACCAACACCTTCAACAAGCAAATCTATCACAGAATCTGTCTCTCAGTTTCTTGAGTCAAGCAGCAATGACGAGACCTACGCGATGTCAAAAGATGTAGTAAAAATGATCGAGAGCTATCACCAAGAAAAACGCCTGGCTGCATGTGACAATCCTATTAGTTGGTGGAAAAATACGCAGAATATCTATCCAATATCCATATTGAGTAAACTTGCAAGGAAACATTTAGCCTGTCCTCCAACAAACGTACCAAGCGAGAGATTATTTAGCAGTGCTGATTAATATATGATGAAAAGAGAAACAGACTGGCAGCAGAAAAGGCAGAAAAATTAATGTTCCTTAAGCATAACCTTCCTATAATTAAGTTTGAACATTAAACGATGAACATCTTAGTTTACTTTATCTTAATTACTCATTTATAAATATGCCTAATAAAACTTTAAACTTAATATAAATAGTTATCAAGCTAATTAAAGATCTCTTTCTATAAGGGTGGAGGTTGGGGAAAGAGGTCGGTGGGGTGCATTTGAGTTGGGTTCACGTCCCGCATCCTGGTAACACAATTATGGTTTCTAATTGTGGCTGAAACTCAACAAAATATAACGAATTTATTTGCAGACGAATTCACTAATTGATTTCTATATTAGTTAGATGCTTGATATTATTTTATATGTTCAGAGAAAAGTACAGCAATTATTGTACAATTAATCAATTATACTACATTATAGCTACAGCTCTCTATATATAATAACTTATTATATACGTTAAACACAACAAATCTCGAATATATCCTAAAAAATAACGAAAATGTAGACATCCGCATCCGCATCCGCGGATGTTGAAAGCAAACATCCTCATCCGCATCCGCATCCGCGGATGTGAAAAAAATGACATCCGCTACATCACTAATATATATATATATATATACAGGGTGGCGCAAAAGTCGCGCATCATAGGAATTTTCAGTGTTGATTATAATATATTATTTTTTCCTTTTTAGGTAGCCAATGGCTGCGAAATTAACAATAAACGAGAGGGTGAGCTTGGTTTTAATGTATGGAATACCAGGTACAACAAATCGATGAATCGGTACAGAATTTAAACCTAAAAGAAAAAAATTAATATATTATAGTCAACACTGAAAATTCATATATATATATATACACACACACACACAAGCAATACTGCAATACAGTACCATTTTCGTCTTTATAGTAATGATAATAAATAAAATATAGATATTAAGAACAGACATCACAGATAGAGAAAATTACACCAAACTTGAAACTATATTTAAGTAATTATGAAGATGTCAGATTAAAAAAAATTATTGCAGCTGGAAACCATTATTCACGACTGAATAGTTTGCACGCATAAAATATTAAGAACACGAAAGTTTTGCATGGAAAGTTGACGTTTTTATATGTAATTATACGCTGAAATACAATGAACCTCAGCAGCAAATTTACACACACACACACACACACGTGTGCAGAACACTCCTCTATACTTACGTCGTTTCGATACGTTAATATACTGCGTAGTCGTTGCAGTTAAATGTACATACATATATATATATATATGAAAATTATTTCACGAAAGTAACACGTGAAAAATATTTATGATGAAGAAAAACCACGAGGGAAAGGAAACACAGAATGGTGCTCAAGAGCTTTCGTCTAATGACATCCTCAGGATGTCATTAGACGAAAGCGCTTGAGCACCATTCTGTGTTTCCTTTCCTTCGTGGTTTTTTCATCATATATATATATATATATATATATATATATATATATATATATAATACTATATATATATATATATATATATAATTATATTATATATATATATATATATACTGTATACATTATATATATATATATATATATATATATATATATATATATATATATATATATATATATATATATATATATATATAAGTTATTGTATTGTATTGAGTATGTAAGCTATGCTTTTTATTGTTCGTGCATTATTGAGTTTTACATTACATGTTTAACGTTATCGGAACATTCATAGCTTTTATGAAATTTTATATTTTTTTGCCTTTTTCCTCTTTTTTTTTATTTTTTTATTTTTTTATTAATCCTCTTTTGATGTCCACTGGCATCAAGTTCCTTCCTGCTGTTCCCAGAAAATCGCCCTTTTGATGTTTCTCTTTTGAGAGCAATTTATGTATTTTGCAGCCACTGTGCGTTTCCTGGGTCAGTTTTCTGCATCTTATTCTTATAAATTGGTCAAAGATCAAAGCAGTGTTCTAACTTCGGATATATATATATATATATATATATATATATATAATTATATATATAAATGCGCTTCGGTGGTGTAGTGGTTAGCGTCGCTGACGATGAATCCATCGGCCCCGGGTTCGAGACCCAGTGACAGCAGCCGGCGCGCAGCAAAACCCAGCTGTTCATCCTTCCACACAATAAAGAAAGTGGTTGGTAGATAAATGCGTACCCTAGGTGGCCTAGTGGTTAAGACGCTAGGCTGCTGATGGGGCGTGGTTCGGATTTCACGTTAAACTGTAGGTCTAAGGTGGAGTGAAAAGATTGACCTTCGTCAGAATGAACAATTCGGGCGGAAGCTAACCAAAGGTGTGTGTATATATATAATATATATATCAGGGATGGGAATTGATAAGTACCAGAATTGATAAATCAATCAAATTGAAATTATTTGAAAAACTGAAATTAAAAAAAAATACAAAAAAATTTGAAATCGAAACTGAAAAACTGAAATAAGATGAAATGAAAAACTGAAAATTGTTATCGAAATAAGAATAAATATAAATTTTTATTTTATTTAAGTTTTATTTACGGCCTACTAATTTTATTTACAACAGAACAACATATAAAATAGAAGGGTGAGTTAGAGAATAAGTAAAGAAACAAAAAATATTAAAAAAAAAATTTCTAATGCGAGATTTTTGATAGGAAATTGACAAGAATCTCCTCCTGTGTTCATTTGTAAGTGTCATACGGGTATCAATACGTGTAATTTGGAAGTGTAACTCACTGTAAGTGACTAAATAAATAAATACTCTGTACGATGCTTCTCTGTTTTTAACTACAACTTTAACCAGGCCCTGTTTCGGCTTTGGGCCTACCTTTTCTGAAAAGAACCGATCTGATTTATATTACTAAGATAACCAGAATTTACTACACCCACTGGGAACGATACAACTACACTTTAGGTTAGCCCTTTAATGACGGCGTCGCTCGTCCCAACACATTCGTTTGTTTGGAAAATATTACTACTCTGAATCCATTAATTGTTGCTATGGTAACGAAGTCTAAGTGTGTCCATTAATAAAATATAACTACTCCACTTATGGGCTTTACTCGAACCACATAAGTCACATTCGGGTATGAAACCCTCTGCTTGGCTGTTACTGACTACCCTCCTGTCTTCTTGGACGCACTCTTTTTCCCCTCCAGCCTCGAAAATACAGGTTTTCATCTCACACTGGGAAAAATAATTATGTTCTTTCGTCTTTTTACCGTTCGAACTTCCAAACAACTTTTAAATTCACTAACTTATGAGTTTTCCAAATTCCTAACTGTTTTATATTATTTAATTAACTTATGTGACCAATTTGACAATATTAAATGATTTTAACATTTATTTCAAGTACTCAGAGACCCCAATCTTGAAGTACGAAGATCCGTGAGATTTCTCAATGTGCCTCATTTTGATAACTTTAAACATATCCCACATAAGCGAGTTTGGGACATATTTGAACTCTAATACTCTTTACAAAACATGATTTGATGAAATAGATGCGTGGTGTCACGTGACGTATTTTCTCTCACCCCATTGGTTGAATAAAGCAACGACACATGTTCCAGTCAGATGGTTATGTTGAGATCTATTCGGATGTTTACTCTATTCGGATGTTTACTTGCAAATATTCACGTATCACTTACCTGAGGCTTAATTAGAATTTATATGATACCTAACTTATTAACTTATATTTTCCACTTACGTCAAACTTCTATTATATTCTATATTATTAATAAGTTCCTCATTTTAGCAAACCCAATAAAACCAGAAGTGAAAACATGTTCACCTTTAAGCGTATTCCAAAAAGTGCTAACAAAATTGAGTTTAAAGATGGGATTGAACTTTGAATAGAATTTTTTTTCTTTCTTTAGTCATCTGGATTATTATTTATGGTAACTAGCAAAAGCGTTACATTACTGTCAACAGTTATTAATTACATTTAAGCCCTACTTATAGGTCTTTGTGCACTGCTTTAATGACATACGAGTAAAATCTAAGAACAGAGAAGTGTAATTTCAGGATGAAGGTAGAGTATACCTATCTATCGTATCTATTTACCATTAAGTAAATTATATTACCCGAATGGCATTGATTTAGTTAATAAATATTTGTAAATCTTAGACAAGAAGTATGTAATGATACTTTGATATAAATTTCCTGTCATTAAGAGTTGTGTAGTAAATAAGTCCCTCATTACAAGGAGAGAAAAATTTGACATCATAAAAACAAAAATTCTCAAATACTTGAAGGAATTCTTGTAAATTAAGGAAAATATTCAGTGATCATGGAAAATTTCAATTTCAGTGTAGAACATCGATTTATATGACTAAACTTAGTCATTTAGTAAGCTTTACTTATTGTTTAGGTTTCATTTATTACTTATCATAACTGACATTAATAGAAAAAAATTCGATTCAATTTAAAGGTGAGGATGTGTATAAACGTATAAGTTTAACGAATATTTTAATCTTCAAATAGACGCTTCTACCCGATACGTATCATTTTTGTCTCGTATTCTGAGCCTTTTCTTAAATTTTAAGTCCTTTATCTCTTTGTGTATACGCGAGCCTTTGATAAAGAATTCGCTTTATTGCTTTCTGAAACGCATTCAGTGGTTCAGTATCGAAACACTCTTTGCAAGAACGAGTGCACGAAAAACCCTATTGTTCTGGTATAGGGAGATAGGGAGAGGGGTGGTTTGAGAGACAGGAATGTGCATTGCTGTTCGTGCGTGCATACTTTTTCTATCAACTGATGTCTGAATTTTATATATATATATATATATATATATATATGGAGAGATAGATAGATAATGTTTACATTGTCTGTAAAGAGATCAGTGGCACGTAGAATAAAGGCAGAACATGTACCCTGCAGGGAGTGAGGTAGTTGAGCAAGAGTACAAATAAATGTACAGAGGCTTGACAGAAGTAAAGAGACAGCTTTTTTTTTCCATTTTTTATTTGATTATAAAAGTAAAAAAAAAATAACAAATTGAATAAATATATTTAAAACCGTGTTCCATTCCCCTTTTTCCATTTACTGATTCAATTAATTATTATTTATTGACTTCTATAATGAAATAAAGCAAATTAGGTAGAAAGGGAACATCAAAGAATCAATTTTGAACTTCACCTTTTCCCGTTTAAAAGCTTCATTCTCCACATCTTTGAGAATGACTCTTAACGGAAGACCTTCTTCTGTCTGGTGATTACAACTTCACGCTCCGAGATCAAACTGCATTAGTGAGCAACAATTATTCTCATCTAATTGGATTATCGAGACGGAAAACTTTCTCATATGTAAAATATTCTCTTCCGACATAGAATGAAGCAAAACACTTCGGTTTTTTTTTAGGGGGGGGGGGGGGGTGAAGAACCTTATTCAGGGAAACTTTTTTTATTAGCTTCTGGATGTTAATGAAGCCATTGGCGTAAAACTCTTTTTTCTTTTTTAGTTTTTAACTTCGTTTAAGGGAGATGGAGAGAGGACTGGGATAGCACTGAGATAGTAGCGGGAGAGAGCTGGGAGGGGACCAAGGATAAAGGTAGGAGTAGTAATTCAAAGTGTATATATATATATATTATATATATATAATTATATATATATATTAATATATATATATATAAACCTTTCAGAGGTTTCGTGCGATGATTCTTCATTTTACGGAGGTCAGAGTCATTGCACCTCTTCTCGAGTTGGCCTGGTGAAGTATATAATACAGAGGGTTAGCAAAAGTAAATAGACGACATTGTTTTTTTCAAAATTTTATTATTCGATTATAAAAGTCAGTAAATAATAAATTTATTGAACCAATAAATGCAAAAGGAAAATTGGTACAGTTTTAAATATATTGATTTAAATAATGTTATTATTTATTGACTTTTATAATGAAATAAACTTTTTTGGGGGAAAAAAAAAAGGTGTCTATTTACTTTTGTCAACCCTCTGTGTGTGTGCTGTGTGTGTGTGTGTGTATATATATATATATGCGCCTCGGTGGTGTAGTGGTTAGCGTCGCTGACTACGAATCCATCGGCCCCGGGTTCGAGACCCGACGGCAGCCGGCGCGCAGCAAAACCCAGCTGTTCATCCTTCCACACAATAAAAAAAGTGGTTGGTAGATAAATGGATACCCTAGGTGGCCTAGTGGTTAAGACGCTGGGCTGCTGATGGGGCGTGGTTCGGATTCCACGTTAAACTGTAGGTCTGAGGTGGAGTGAAAAGCTTGACCTTCGTCAGAATGAACAATTCGGGCGGAAGCTAACCAAAGGTTATATTAGTGGTGGACTGGATGTCAGTTTTTCAACATCTGCGGATGCGGACCTTTAATTTCAATATCCGCGGATGCGGATATTTAGTTTATTATGGCAGGTAATGCATAAGAATTACAATTAATATTAATGTTTTCATTATGATAAAAATAATAACTTTCTCAAGAGTTTCAGCCACAGAAAATTCAATGAAACAAGTTTCATCCAATTTTCTGTTACCAGCTATTTATATTTTGAGGTTTATATTATTTGTTTGTTCATTAATAATTAATTAATACTTTACATGAAATGTGCATGACTTTATAAGCTAATTTAATTCTAAATTGCATAATTTATTAGAGGTAATATCCGCATAACATCCGCAGTCAGAAGTGCGGATGCAGATGTTAAAAATGATGCGAATGCGGATATCCGGTCCACCACTAAATTTTATATATATATATATATATATATATATATATATTTCATTTTCCCACATATATAAATTTAACTTTTGGCGTTTTTCATTTGGAGCGACACGTCGCTTGGAAAAGTGAGAGGAGCTGAAATGAGCAATTGAGGAAACATGCCGGAATGGTGTGAAACAAATTGACAGAAAAAGATATGAGAATGTTCGGAAAGGTGTGCTGTAAAAAAGTTACTAAAAGCGATGGTAAAGGAAATTATACCTTGATGGTGTGTTCATGTAAATAGAATGAGTAATGACAAAATTCGACAGGTATTGTATACGGTAGTCAATGTTACTGTATAAGAAACAGAAAAAGTCTGTAAAAGAAACAGAAAAAGTCTGTAAAAGAACCAGAAAAAGTCTGTATGAACATTAACGTGGTTCATTACACGAAATAATACATGAGAGGGGCTCGAACGAGAGGCAACAAGTTTGAAATAAAAGTTGTAAGTAAAATTACCGTATATATAAATGATGGAAGATTTATAAATATCACTTGATATAGAACTAAAAATGCTAAATGCCAGTTTTCCATTAGTAAATTAACGTACATCAAGTTTTTTCGAAAATCAGATGCGATGCCTTGTTTCATACAATGATAAAGAGCGAATTTGTTTGTAATTGGACTCCGTACTTCCAAGATAGAGTTCTCAACTATAGCTCACTCGTAATGAACTGAAATCGGCTTTAAAGGATGTAAATAGTCGTTCCTTAATCAGGAGTCTGCAAGATAAACACATTAAAAAGCTCTCGGAACTTCCCGGCCTTCGCTTCGTGCACACTTATTTTAAGATATTAATAAAGTCAGGTGCTTAACTGGCTAACTAACGTAATTAATATAGATTAACAAGTGTTTTAATAGATATTTAATATCTCTAATAATCATAGAGTCCCTATAACACATTCGGTACAGGGGCTACTAATAATAACACTGGCCAACAAGTATTTTTCATCAGATATAATTATGGGTGGGCTAGATAGCTGTTAAGACGCTGATTCCAAATTTGTTCATGGTTTTCCTCTAGCACGTCTAGTTTTCGAGATGAAATCGATCATAATATATATAATAAATATAATATACTGTGTATATATAATATAATACTATATATAATATACAGCATATAATATGCATACAACTATATATAATATAATATATAATAATACCATACATACAATATGTAATATGCGTCCTTTATACATGTAGTGGAGTATTTTGTCGTTGCAGCTTAGGTGCAAAAATTTTGTGAAAGCAATGGGTAAGGCGAATTCGAAAGGGTTTCGATACTTTGTTGAGAACTTTACAAACATCAGTGCCGCGAAATTGAAGGCGGGAATCTTTGTGGGGCCCCAAATCAGGGAGGTTCTGCAGGATGAAGACTTTGAAGAAAGCCTCAATGCCTTAGAACTAAAAGCATGGCAGGCTTTCAAATGGATTTGTGGAAATTTCTTGGGTAACCACAAGTCTCCCGCAAACAAAGATGGAATTCAGAAACTGCTCGAGTCATATCAAGAAATGGGCTGTCGCATGTCCTTGAAAATACATTTTTTACATTCGCATTTAGATTTCTTTCCCTAAAACCTTGGTGCGGTGAGTGACGAACAGGGGGAACGTTTCCATCAAGACATCAAGTCAATGGAAAATCGATATCAAGGTTTCTGGAACGAAAGTATGCTGGCAAACTACTGCTGGATGTTGTACCGTGACGATCCGGACAAAGGTTTACAAAAGAAAATCGTACTCGCAACGTTTATAGGTTGGTGTACATTTCTTTTTATAAATAAAGTTGTACTTTTATGATAAATTGTGTTGAAATTAACACGTCATATTTCGATAACTAGATGTGCTAGAGGAAAACCGAAAACATGTGGAATCAGCGTACAAAACTGGTCTAGAAAAGTGTACACACATCTTTGGTGAGAGAAAAAAGTTTGATTTTGTCGACCAGTGATAATTAATCCTGAAACTTCAGGATGAAGGTATGTAGGTTACTCTCCATAAGTTGAGCTCTCATAATATGCATACCTAATTACAAATTAAACAAAGAAGAAGAGAGAACTCTCATGTTATGAAGAGTATAAGCTTCCAAAATTAAGCATTGTTTAGCTTTAAACTGTCTCCTTTATTGTCGTTTATTTTGGAAAGTCGCTATGATCAGTTAACGAGGAGTGGATAATGGAGAAGTTTTCTTCCAGCTTTTGTCTCTAGTATGGTGGAGAAGGGAAGATACTGTATATATATTCCGGATGTGGAATATATATGCAGTATGTATAAATACACACAGTATGTATATATATATATATATATATATATATATATATATATATATATATATATATATATATATATATACGTATGTTCTAAGGCATGGGGAACTGGGCAATTGTCCAATTGGTGAGGGTCCCCACCATTGCAAATAAAAAGTATTATCGTACATATGGCAATGGACATAACCTCAAATTCCTTTAAGATTTAGAGATTGTGAACTTAAATATCATAAAGTGCCGGAAAAAAGTTCGCCTAGATTATTATTTGATAGAGTTGTTTAGTCTTCTTCCCAACATCTAAAGTCATGACAGATGGAGCCTACAGCTTTACGTGGGATTCGAACGACGGGTCGCTAGATAATTTGCAAGCAGAGGACGGTCCCTTATCCAACTACTACTGCCCAGACTTAATGTCTTTTAACTTCGCTGATTGATGGGAAGCAGTGTTTCGACATTACGACGTAGCCAAGTTCGCATAGAAACAAGACTTCTAAAAAAGCATAAAAATTGGTAATCATTTCTTGGGATATTTTATTCTTTTTGGAAGCAGTACAAAAATTTCCAGAATACACCCCTAATCATTTCTGATTAATATTTTTTTTTTTATGTTTTGAAGAAATTTTGTTTCTAGGCGAACTTTTTTCTGAAATTGTACATTGGCTAATGATATACAGTCACAGTGAGAGGGAAGAGGTTTCTGTTAGTAAAAATGACAAAATGTATTACAAATAAATCTACTCGTACTTAATACTTGATTTTTTACAGACAAATGTTCTGTACTTAATTTTTTACAAACAAATGTTCTGTACTTATTTTTTTTACAGACAAATCTTATGTACTTAATTTTTTACAGACAAATGTTCTTTATTTAATTTTTTACAAACAAATGTTCTATATCTATTGCAGACTCTAATCCTTCCTGTATTGCAGATGGAATGCAAAGTAAAATTGCTATGAAAAATAAATAAAGCTTTGGCAAATATGGCATCCAACATGTTCCTCAACAAATCCAGTTTTATGGAATCCTATTAACAACGAATTATGTACGTACTGAATTCGTAAAAGCCATTCAACCTGTCAGACTCCTAACTATAATTTTTATAAGTCTGTTCACGTTAATCAGATTGGGGATAAAACATATAAAAGGATTTTAACGAAAGCTGTTTTCAAGAGAAAACTACCTAGTATTGAAATTGCTGTTATATTCAGCATTACGTGGAACTGTCTTCTATTTTGTGTGTCGGTTATTTTCTCAAATAGATGAAGTATTTAGTACATCCAGTTTTGATGACGAGAAACACGCATTTTCTGAGCATGAGAATGGCCCAGAGCATCGTAAATACATTTTAACTTACTATGATAGATAGTTGGTCATATTTACTATACTGTACGTAAAATAGGATAGATAATTTAACTACGAAACCTCTTTTGGCAGGAAGTATTAAGAAGAATTGCACTAAAAAGAAGCGTTGCAGAGCTTTAAAGTTCTTGATATCAAGGGCTCTTGCATTACGGGGAGACAATCATAACTTACTGTCGTTTCAAAGCACAACTGGAATTAATTCTTAGTGAGATAGATCTAATTCTTAAAGAGTACATAAAAATATGGAATGCCAGTAAAAGCTTTCCTTCATAATTATATCAGTAAATATGAATGAAGACTGTCATATCAATGGGAAAGAATATTTTTCTGTGGTACTATCTGATCTAATACAGTAGACCCACGTTATTTCGCGAAACTGGGAACGAGAATTACCGCAAAATATTGTTTTCACGATATATCGTTCTATATATTACAATATATAGAATTTCTATATATTATCGCGAAATAGTGTTTAGACCGTACTATAGAAAAAATGGGAGTAATTTAGGGGACCGTGAAATAAAGAAAGCGAATATCGTACCGTGAAACGTGAAATAAAGAGAGGTGCTACTATAGCGTGATTCCTACCTCGATTCGGCGGTCTACCTTTTAATTATAGCTTCTTACCTTGTTTACTAATTCCTTGTTTACATTCCAATGTCCATCGCCCTTGACGATTGGTTAGGTTTAGTCATGATATTTTCGTTAGTTTTAACGAAAATATCGTGACTAAACCTAACCAATCGTAGGTAGACCACGTACTATAGTAGCACCGAAACTATTTTTTAAATAAATAAAATTGAATAATAAATAGCATTTTATATTTATTATATTTTCATTTATACCTTGGATAGGAATCACACTCTACAGTACTGTAGTTTCGAACCAAAACGGGTAGGAATCACCCTATCTAAGTATCGAAGTCACCGGTAGGAATCACGCTATAAGTAGCACCAAAGAGAGTCCACTGTAATGGTAAAGTATAATTCATTAAGTGGGGACTTCATTCAGATGTGTGGCCAACATACATAGAGTGTACATATGCTGTACATACATACATACAGTAGTAGTGTCACAAATGTGGAAATTACCATTTTGAATCATTCCCAAAGTCGTAGCGTTTCCATATTTGTGCATATTACTGTAAGTTCACTCTAAAGAGCGAATATCATCTCCTGGGTGATCCGAAGTGCCACCTATCCCTCATTTTCACTACGTCATAATAACTTTCCCCGTAATCCGTATAACGTAAACATTATGTTAATTGTAACATAAATTAACCACTAATTGTTATTCGAAATTACCCCCTTCCTACATAATCTATTCCCCACTTGTAAAAAGCATATTAGATATAGTTTACAAATGTACCCTTACTAATCACCGAGTTTTTATTTTACTCACTGTATCCTGTACTATTTATGTATTATGTTTCTGTGCTTGCATTACTGTGATTACCGTGTCACTTTCTAATCTGTATTCCTCTCATCCATTCTCATAATTACTTATGTATTCACCTATAAATTTAACATTTTTGCTTACAAATAGATATTTATATAACAAAATACGTTCTATACATATACCGCATTGGCCCGAATACAAGACGAGGTTTTTTGTTCAACATCACGACCTTTGGAAATGCAGCTCGTCTCATATTCGCGGACAATCATTAATGAATGCACAATCTCAAAGGAAAGCATTTCGCGGACCGAAGCATGCTGGAAAGTTTCAAGATAAAGAAAAAAGTATTGTTGATTTTATAAAAGAAAAAAAAAGAAATGAAAGGATGCCCATTACGAGAGAAGTGATTTTAGTAAAAGCAAAGGGAAGTTGATCAAAGGATACAGGAGCCGAATTGAAATTTTGTATGTTTGTATCATTGTCGATGAAAAACATTTTGTTTGGCAAGTTTTTGTTTACTTTTTCTGCAAATTATGTTCTAAATATGATTAATAAAAATGTTATATGTCGACGATGATCATCCGCCAACAGTAGTATGTGACACTTTTTAAATTTCAAAAAAAAATTTGTTGGCACCTCACCACAAAGTGATGGTCGTGTTATATCTGAGGCCGTCTTATATTGCCACTACGATATATCTGAATCACACTTATTTTCATCTAATATTACTGAAGACTTATGAGTGGTTGCGCAAATTTTTACACATCAATCAGTTTTCTTTTTCTTTAAAAATCAAATTAATATTTTAAATTTTTTTTTACACCGCATCTCTCTCTCTCTCTATATATATATATATATATATATATATACACACATGTACATACACACATATACACATACACACATACACACACATATACATGTGTGTGTGTGTGTGTGTGTGTGTGTGTATAGCCTACATATACATACACACATATATATATATATATATATATATATATATATATATATATATATATATATATACACATATATATATATATATATACACACACAGGGTGTTTCAGGAGGAAAGGTCAATACTTCGGGAGGTGATAGTATCGGTCATTGTGAGAAAAAAGTTCATATGAACATGTGTCTAATTCTGAATGGTTACGGAGATATAGCTGTTTGAATCTGATGCGCGCGCAGCTCTTCCTCCCCCTTCCCTCCCCTATAACCTTGAACCATGTAAGCTGTAATGTAAGCATGTAACAAATTTGTCATTTCTGTATCTGATACCATTCAAAATGCCAATGTCTAAACATTAAATGTTAGAAACAGTAATTGGTTTCTCTTTCTTGATTACCATTAACAATGCTTTTGTATTTGTAGATTCAAACAGCTCTATCTCCGTAACCATTCAGAATTAGACACATGTTCATATGAACTTTTTTTCTCACAATGACCGATACTATCACCTCCCGAAGTATTGACCTTTCCTCCTGAAACACCCTAGCTAAACCTTGGCTTCTTTCCACCCGAATTGTTCATTCTGACGAAGGTCAAGCTTGTTGCTCCACCTTAGACCTACAGCTTAACGTGGAATCAAACCACAACCTACCACAGGTGATCAAAAATTACAGTCCTCCTCCGGACTCGATCTCACAACCTCCTGATCAGCAACCCAGCGTCTTAACCACTAGTCTACTCATTTATCTACCAAATAATTTTATTGTATTGAAGGATGAATAGCTGGGTAAGCTGCGCCTCGCCTGACATCGCAAGGAATCGAACCCAGGTCCGGTGGATTTATAATCAGAGGTGTTAACCACTACAACACCACCGATGCGCATGTATATATATATATATACACACACCTTTTCCTTATTTCTCGTTTTACGTTTCAAATTAACATCCATTTTCCTATTTTTAACCCCTCATTTGCCTTCTTCCATTGGTTCATTTCTGATTCTAATTTATTTTCTTTAATTTTCGTTATTGACGTATTGACACACTTCAAATCCAGATTTATTAATCATTTTAAGAAAAAAAGCAAGAATGTTCTGCAAACATTTTTAAAGTCGCTCAAATACCCCAAATACCCTTACCGTTTAAGTCCTTTTTCCTCACCTCCAGAAGATCCTTCGTCAGAATTTTCTTTTTCGACCTTTGTTAAAATTAGATTAATGTTAGTAATCCTAGTCTTTAGGGTGATTACGCATACCAATCGAGATTGAAACATAATCACGTGAAAGCAAACATGCTCATGCGGGCCCGCATTCAGTTGCGTGAAAACGCATAATCACGGGAACACATCCTTGTGTCAGGTCTAGTTTGGTAGCACGAAGTTGATTTAGCCTTATTCAGTTTGATTTAGTCGTATTTAGAGTCTTCTTTGTTTGAGTACACAGTTGGTTTAAAAAGTTCTGTATCACGTGAAACTGCACGGTTCTTACTTATGTTTATCCTACCGTAATTACTCATAGTTATTCAAAATCTATATAAAATATTTCCAATATTCCGACGCCATCAGATCTTCTCCAAAATTCTGAAATTGTTAATCTAAAAACAACTTTTATGCTTACGTTTGGATTCCATTATAATGTTTCGAATTTTAAATTTTTTAGTTACGAGTCTGTGCCTACACTATCTGACCACGAGGGAAACCTATCCTGAATATTGCATTAATTTACCAATTATATTCTTAAAAGCAACCTATGTTACGTCCTTTTAATACGTCATAAGAAATCTCCATTGTCAAATTTGTTAGAATATCAGTCCCCGAGGACCTCTGGCGAGGTTTTAAAAAGGGCCTGCAAGCTAGCAAAGAGCAGCGTTCTCGATCCAGCCTAATTACGTGATATTATATAAGACCATGTTGTAAGTAAATCTTGTTACGTTTTTATTTTTGGTTATTTTGATAGGACTTTTAGAGAATTTCTTAATTTTTACATGTAATCGAACTTGTAATTAATAAAGTAAGAAAAAGTAATTTTCTCGTCATTCGCCTCATTGTTAAGGCTCTAGGCCAGTGGTGCACAAACTTTTTTGATGTGAGGGCCAAGCGAAGAAAATAACTAAATGTATTAGCCTACTTACTTTCCATCTAAGTCATAAATTGGGTCACTTTTATATTCTAACTTTTTCATTGAATTGAAAAGACCCGTGGGGCCACTGAAAAGACCCGTGGGGGACACATTTGGCCCGCGGGCCAGGGTTTGTGCATCACTGCTCTAGGCTCTACTCTACTGATTGGACGGTGTTGCTGAGTATGATGTTGTTTTTGGGATTGTTTATTGTTTAATCTCCATCGCAACATCTAGAAACATGACGAAGGCGACCTACAACTTACGTAGAACCCAAGCCACAGGCAGCTACATCATCTGGATACAGATGAAGGTTACCCATCAAACTACAACCCAGACCCAACGTTACTTAATATTGCTGATTTAACGGGAAACATTATTACGATGTGAGCACAATGTAGCCTTACTGATGAGCATATTAAATTACCTGAATATAAGTGTGAAATCCTGAGGACCAATGTGAAATGTGAAATTTTACTGCGTCCTCCCTGAATGGGGAATCAATTTGCATTAAATTCCAGACGTTTCAGGAAAACCTTCTTCCATCATCAGCGGCCTAATAATAAAATCGTAAAATTAAAGTTAACAAATTACTGATAGCACACTACTATTTAACATTCAATTAATTATTTTATATAATTATATTATATAATAATTATATTATTATATAATTAATTATATAAAATTAATATATCAGTTTTATAGTATCGTATATAATGTGATATTATAAAATGCATCTTATGCAGCACAAGTTACGAACTTTATAGAGTATATTTGTCTGTAAGAACCCATAGACTTTATTATTTTTAAAACGTTACGCCTAAGTTATGCAGTTAAGAGGAATAAAAACCACACAATAAAAATAGTTACAGAAATGTTAAAGGACGAAATAGCAGAAAAGGGTCTTACCTTTTAAAAAAACAAGAGTTACGGAACGAAATATTGAATGCTACATAAAAGTTACGTTTAAATGTGTTACTGATGTGCAAATTATACGTAATTTTTTTCAGGAGTATATGGAGAAAGTCTAGAATATCAAAATAATGATGTCATTAGCATCATTTATTATCTTGAGCTGGTGTATGTGAGAAGGTGGTCGCATGTGTAGCACCGTCTTGTGACTTCATGCAAATATGAGTGATTTACGGAATGGTTGATTAGTTGGAGGTAAATTTCTTTGTGAAGTTTCCTATGCGTAATTTGGACTAAGTTCACGCTCCATTCTGTTCCCCATTTATTAACTTTGTTACATATCTCACCAATTTATGCCGAATGTCCTTTTGTCAGCTTGCATACTGCTCGCTCAATTTTCTCTATCTTAATGCCTTCCACCACTCCATGGTATCAGTGCCGGCCTTAGGGGTGTGCGAACCGTGCGGTCGCACAGGGCCCGCAACTTAGGGGGGCCCGAAAATTTCACAGAAATTTACCATCGACGTCAGAGTGCCAAAATTGGTGTAAATTAATGTAATTTATTTTTTTATCCTAATTAAATTGAATTATCCTATTCCTAATTAAATATCCTAAGGCCGGCGCTGGTTGAAACCTCTTATGATAGTTTAAATATTTGATAATAATAAAGTAATAAGTAGTAATAATAGTAAAGGCTGTTGGTCTGTTGGTATTCTGTTACAGGTGCACTTGTATAGTTAAATTTTACTTCTTGTACTTGTTAACAATCTACTAAAATAAAATGATTAGCAATGAAAAACAATTTCACTTGTGTCATGGGGGGCCCGTACAGTATACTCTGCACAGGGCCCGAAATATCCTAATGCCGGCGCTGAATTGGTATACACTACTACATTTACTACCAAAACCAGATGCGCTTACATTTCTCTTCCAATTCATGTACCTCGTTTGTGAGCTCACTAAATTATTCTTGAAATCTTTTGCATATTTGTTCACTTCGCACTAACACAATGTCACTCTTCTCTCATATTAACATTCATTTCACCAGAGCGACCTTTGCATTTCCTGACTTCTTTTGAGAATAGCTTTCTATATTCCACATCCTGCGCATGTGGAATATAGAGTCTTTTTAATTCATTTTGTCACTTGTTCAACATTTTTCTTGCATTCTTTGCAGACCTCGCTACATCTTTCATCACTGTCAGGCTGCGTTTGTAACATTCCTTCCTGGACACTCTTCTCTTTTTCATTGCATTCCTCACATCGTTGTTCCATCATGCACTCGCCTTTATCTTCACTCTTTTGTACGCTGTTGACACGTCATTCGAATGCATCCTTTCGTGCGTGTTGGTTCACTGTCTCTCTTCTTTCATACCAAACACCAACCATTTTAATTTTGCACAATACAGTCATATGGTCTAATAAACTTCCCCTCAACTCCCGAGCAGCTTTTGTGTCACATACATCCCTCAGCATAACTTTACTCACTAAATATATCTATCACACTTTTCTCCACTCTCATCTCTGTAACGTAGATCACCTTCTACACACAATTCTTACATTATAGTGCCATTGTCATTCATTCCAGTAGACCATACTTCTCAATCACTCCTGACACAGTGTCAACTTCCACTTTAGCATTCATCTTATCCAGTACAATCACTTTATATGTATTCCCATGCCTTCAACTACACCACTACGTGTATACCGGAAAGCGAACTTGCTACAATCAATACTACACTAAAAACAGTCCAATGTGTCTACTTTAGAAAGGAGATAAAAGGCCTAAAAGTACAATATAAAAAAATGAAGTATGAACCGAATTTGTAGTGGGGTCACCAATTTGTAGGGGGCTGCAATTAGTAAAGGTTTGTACAGTTTATAAAAATTAGGAAAAATGAGATGGTGATCGGTTTCAGTTTTTTAATTAAGTTAATAAAGTTAATCATATATTAAAATTAATTATACTCAGCAAACAGGAAAAAAATCTTAATATTGCAATGTTCAAATTGTACAGGATAATTCGCCGTTGAATGAATTCCAGTGATTTAATTAACAAGAAAAAAGCATCGAATAATCACATTAAAATAAATGACAATGAATTAGTATTTAAATGAGAACACTGCATATGTTAGAAACAATGAAAAATAAGGTGTACACTCAGAATTGGAAACCGAGCGTTTACTAATGACTTGCAGTCTCTTCTTCAGAGAATACTCAAGGCAGCCTTAGACTTGAATCATACAACCGCAGACAAATTCACAGAGAGAAGAACAAGCACAGGAGAAAGAGAGAGAGAAAGAGAGAGAATTAGGGAAAAAGTTATTTCACTACTGAAAACTAACCGGAGTGAATTTTAAAAATATTTAAAAGGCATTTTCACTGAAATAAAATTAAACTTTTCATTGATTTATTTCAAACACAAACAAACACCTTTTGTCAAAACAAACAGTACACTTAATCACTAATCTGCAAGAGAAACTGTCGCTAAATCTATAAATAACAAAACATCAATTAAACAAAGAGCTCTTGGATATATATAATATACACAAACAGAGTGAGAGAGAGAGAGAGAGAGAGAGAGAGAGAGAGTGTGCACAAAAATAAGATTTTTTTTAAATGCATCTAAAAAAAATGTAATTTTAGCGATTTTCCAAAAAAAATACTGTAAATAAATAAATAAATAAAATAAAAACTTGAAATTTTAATCTTCCTGACCCAAATAGAGTGAGTAAGAAGATTGCTTGGCATTCATTGGAAGAAGGTGAAGAGGCGACATGATCTCACGAAATAAATGGAGGAAACAACAACCAACCAACTGAAAGGAAAGAAAAATATATACGAAAAAGAACTCTGTTTTTCCTTTAAAAAGTTTGCTTCTGACCATAAACTTGGAAACTTAAGAAAGAAAGACGTGTGTATAGATAGATAGATAGATAGATAGATATATTACACCACTGAATAATAATTTGGCCATAACGATGGAGGGTGGTGGTGTTAGTGGTATTTGAGAACAAAGTAAAGTGTGAAACAAGGAAACTTTTTTTTCCCCAACATATTCTGGACTACTCCCTGCATTGACACGTGTATTCTCTTCCGTTGCATTTAACAGTTTGTTTTAGGTTGCTCTGTAACAACGTGAGAGCTTTCTTCAACGGCTTCACATTTCGAGAAGTTCTGGACTGTATGTTCTCAGTTTCTCCTGAAGAAGTTTCTACGTATGATCAATAGGATTCATGTCAAAGCTTTGGAGTAACTAATAATAATAAAGTACCTCAGTGTCCTGCTTCTCTTCTATTGCATATTCATAACAGAAGTGTGACAAACATATCCGTCTTCCTGGACAATATGCTAACCAAAGATATGGGTTCGCTGTTGGCAAAGTTAACATGTCTGTTAAACTCAGAGGTCTTGCCATTTTCGCAGCTTAATCTCTTCGACTGCATTCATGCCTTCCTAGAAGGAGAGATTTCTTACGTGCTACATGTCTTCCTTAGCCATGGCAGGTTGTATTCTAATTAGGGGTTAAAACCGGTATTGAAATACCGGTATTAATACCGGTATTGAAGAAGTACAAATAATACCGATACCGATATTATAGGTTTTCGGTATTGACAAAAATTGCTATTGTAAAATTTAGGCAATTTAGTCCTCCGATAGGCAAATAAACTGTTTTTGGAGGATTCGGAGAAAAAAAAAGTTTCGGGGTATTTTGCAGTTAACCTCTTTTTTTCGTTTTCTATTCCTTTCTATCAAAGAAAACTATTTATTGCACTAACTTTTATAAATTTATATTATGTATGGATCAGAAAAGAGGTTATAACAAACAAACAAAACAAACAAAAACTCTTTATTGCAGACATAAATATATATATATATATATATATATATATATATATATTATTATTATACATAATAATTCTTATAAACCAGATTTATCGTGTTCTAGGAGACTTTAATAAGTAATGCTTTAAACTATAACGTATTTTGTCAATTTTTTCGCTTCAAACGTTTTAAGACGTATTAGATACGTTCAAAAACGTATGCACACGATTTCAAATCATCGCGTTCCCAAATCCCAATGCATCGTTCTTTCTTCTTACATTTGTCACTTGGATTTTCAACATTGTAGAGGAAGGTTGTGTTGCTAATAGATCTATCTGATTTAAACATTTTACAAATAACTTTTGCGATATTCTTATATGAAGAAAACTTTTAAAACTAATATACCCCTTCAAACTTTTGTCAAGAATGTCAAGAATGTCAAGAAAATCATTAGCGTGGAACTATTTTATTAAGAAAATAATGAAGAAGCTGAATGTTTGAGGTGTGAAAAGACCATTAAGTGCAGTGGAGGCTCAACTAGTGGATTATCAGTCCATATGAAAACAATTCATAATGTAAACATTACTGAAATTAAGGAAGCTATAAATCGGCCTGATAAGAAGCAAAAGACATTGGATGGATTTATTTGTAAAAAATCTATTGAAGAAGAAATTTCAAAACTTGCATGCACTGATGGAATAAGTTTCAGTTCTATTGCCAAAAGTGAATTCATACAAAAGAGTTTAGCAAAGAATAACTATGATAAACATCCACCAACCTTCTTAAAGGGTTATGCTCGAAAGATGCATCACTCCTGACAGCTGAATCATCAATGAAATTTATTTCAAAGAAACTAGGAGAGAAAAATAATCCAATAGCAAAAGAGTTAAAAGATTGTCTTAGAAATCGTTACATTTCAAGAAGACAGCAAGACATTGTAGGTTTAATCAAATATCTTCATAATCCCGAAGTTTTAAAAGTTCAAGAAGAGGAAAGTTTTTCTGTTCCATCAAAATTAGTTCTCAAAAGAACTGCAGAAAGGCTCCATAAAAGACTTTTCCCTAAGAATGTGGTTGATTTGGAGATATAAATGGAAGAACAGGAATTTCCATGTAACCCTGAAAATGTAGCTGCAAATAAGACTGAAGTGAAAGCAGATTCATTACTGAGTGAATATATGCAAGAAATGGACAAACTAGGAAAAGTGCCATCTAAAAAAAATTCCATTGATTTTGATGTTACTAATGAATTTAAAAGCTTGGAAGTTACTTTACAGAGAAGTGAGAATTTAGAGAAGCTGTACAAGGCACTGCTTTGAATTAAACGGTTCTAGGTAAACTCGGTCCCGAAAACTCGGTCCCGGAAAACTCGGTCCCGAAAACTCGGTCCCGGAAAACTCGGTCCCAAGAAAACTCGGTCCCGGAAAACTCGGTCCCAGAAAACTCGGTCGGTCCCGGAAAACTCGGTCCCGGAAAACTCGGTCCCAAGAAAATTGGGTACCATGAATGAAAACAATGAAATTAAACTTTCAGGTAGTGGAGGAATTCCGGATGCTTTATGCCTCCAGTTGGTAATAGATCTTGCTAATGTTGGCAGTGTTGGTAAATTAGCACGTGTATCACCATCTAATTCATGAACAGCATCACATAAAAGAAGTCGCGTTGTAGATCTACAGTAGCAATAACATTTGGTATATCAGTATTTGAATCAGTATGGATACGAGCACTACACATTCCACGTTTTTCACAGCGCCAAAATAACTTTTGACCGGCAGCACTACTTTTATGAAAGTCATACACATAATTGCAATTGTCAATTAACTTCTTCTTCCCTCTCTGCAACTCAATGAACGTCACCGCCATTATGGGTTATTCACTGTTAACTATTAAAGCTTTAGCATGTTGGTTGTAAACTAAACACGTATAAAAAAATTAGTTGGTTGCAAACTAAACATGTATATAAAAATGGGTAAAACAGTGTCTTTTTGGAAAAAACAGTCTTTTTGGAAAAACAGTGTCTTTTTGAATTTTTTAAAGCCCCCTTTAAAATATGGCTAGATTTTCCAACAAAAAAAATTTAACGGATAATGAGATATTAACTAAGAGATAAAGGAACCATCTATAATGTACTAGTGGAGAATAGAAATGCAAGAACTGTAACTGAAGTAATATTGTATAATGTAAAACCCGGCACCAAAATTGTGACAGATGAATTTGAAAAAAGAAAAAGATTCAACAAAATTATCGCTTTATTAAAATATGATGCTTAAATTTTTCTTTTTTTTTTCATTTTTACTTTTTTTATCTTCTTTTCTTATTTTTTATCTTCTTTTCTTATTTTTTATTGTTCTTGTTTTCAATTTAATTTTTTTTTTTCTTTTTTTTCTTTTTTTATTATTATTATCATTATTATTATGTATTTTACCTTTTTTTTTTTTTTTGCGTTTATTTATTTATTTTTTCTCTACTTTTTGGAAAAATTTCATCGTCACCGTCACCGTCATCGTCACCGTCTTGGGACCGAGTTTTCCGGGACCGAGTTTTCCGGGACCGAGTTTTCCGGGACCAAGTTTTCTTGGGACCGAGTTTTCGGGACCGAGTTTTCCGGGACCGAGTTTTCGGGACCGAGTTTTCTGGTCACCGAATTAAACCTACAAGTGCAGAATCAGAAAGAGCCTTTTCTGCTGCAGGCCTATTTCTGACGAAACTGAGATCAAGTCTATCTGAACAATCCCTAGATGCTCTTTGTTTCCTCAAAGCATACTTTCAAAATCAAACTAAGAAATAAATATTTAGATACTAATAATTTTTATCTACCCCAGTAGTTGTATAATAATATGCTAAAAAAAAATTCAAATAATATTTTTATTACAATTTAGTAATTTACTGTATAAACTTTTTCGAATAGAATGCCATCTATTTGGAGTTGGGTCATTAATTTATAGTAAATATGGTGAGTACTGCAAGTCCCTCAGACTTGTGGGAGGGTTGGTAGGGTGGCACCATAATAAATCAAAATAAATTATTTTTTTCATAATACCGGTATCAATACCGGGATTAGCGTAATTCCCTCCAAATACCGGTATTGAAAATTTTCGGTATTATGCAAGCACTAATTCTAATTCGTTTTAGTTGCGCAAACGATATGATCAACAGAATTCTAACGATTAGTTCGGATATGACGAGCAAAGACGAGCTACTTTTGAAGTGTCGCTGTTGATGGTCATCCTGGCGGCTTTTCTGCATCATTTCTATTTCTGTGTTGAACTTTGGAGGTGTATTTGCAACGAACGCACGAGAAATCTTCATATTTTTTATATTTTTTCTGTTACTTCGGCCAGTTTCTAAGTAGCCGATAACAGCCTGAGGAAATGGAGAAATAGAAGGAAACCACGTCTTTGGCATGTAGTCAACAAGAGCGCACTGTTCACGACAGACGTCGTTTGTAAATACATAAATTAGGCTACTGGAATATCCCATTAGGGCGAAATGTCTGGAAAACGGTGGTATATATATATATATCGGCTATTGATTAATGGCGTGGAAAACGCAGTTTAATAATGAACAGGAACACCAGAGAAAAAATAAAAATCCTTCAAGGTTTGATCAGTACCAACGTTTCGGAATGCACTAATTCCATCTTCAGGTCTAAAATAATAAAAGACCAATTTACATACAGATACAAAATACAAATTGCAAATACAAGTTAATTGCAATTTAAAATAGCAAAGTTAAAATGATAAAATGGTAGCTAAGAAAATGTGAAAGCTTTAAAACCAAACGGTAAATAGATGAAATTAAAATAACAAAGTTAAAAATATAAAAAGTAGCTGAGAAAAAATGTAAAAGCATTAAAACTGAAAGGTAAATAGATAAAATAAATAAATAAATACCTTAACTAAAACATAGCAGATCTACCCATGATTCATCAGATTTGAGGTTTGGTTTTAATTTATAAATAAATAAAGATTCCATAATTTTAAGCGTAAGGTCAGAGCTTCCGGCAGCAAGTACGGCGAAACTAGACTGTGAAATTAGGTGGTTATTGTTGTGTGCATGGTTACGTATGAGAGAATTAGGGGGTTTGCCAAGAGGTAAATTTGTACGACCGATTTACCAAGATGTTCATAAATATGGGGTTTTAGGTGTCTTTTACATAGTTTTACCTATATATGACCCCCTACAGTGGTCACACTTGTATTGGTAAACTATGGGAGACTTAAGAAGTGTAGAAATAACATCTTTGTATTTAAATAAATGATAAATCAATTTGGACGGGGTGAATATAATTTTATACATAGTTGCGGGTAAAATTCTGAGCAATTTTAAAAGTTTGTTTCTGATGTTAAAACTTGAGGTTCCCATATAAGGTGAAGCGAAATACACGATATCTTTGGGAACTGTAATTATATCACTAGGTGTGGGGTTTATTAGTCTATTTAGGGTTCTGCCTATTGTAGTCTCCACCAATCTAGAAGGGAAATTATTCTTTGTAAGGAGTTGTCGGATGAAATCTAGTTCGTCGTATAATTTAAAGTAATCTGAACAGATATTGAAAGCTCAATTAGTCAGAGTCGAAATTAAAATTCATTTGAAACTTAAAGGAAGAAAAGTTCGTAGTAAGACTAGTGAATGTAAGCTTTCGGTAAACAGAAGTTTCTAAAGAGGAATTAGTTTTTGTTATCTTAATGTCCAAAAAGGACAAAGAATTATTAGATTTAGTTCCCGAAGTAAATTCAATATTAGGGTGCTTGGAATTAACATAATTAGGAAACAAAGGGATATGGTCTGGTGATTTGACCAGGAGAAAAGTGTCATCAATATATCTTCTATAAAAAACCGATTTGAAATTGGAAGGACACTCGTTCAGCCATTTGACTTCATGATGGTTTTAAAGGAACGCGTTAGCTAAGGTGGGACCAAGGGGCGGACCCATTTGAACGCCTTCAGTCTGTTTAAAATATTCACCATTAAATATAAATATAGATATTTTAAATGATGTAACTAGATATTCTCACACCCGATTGGTTAAATAAAACATTACGTGTTACAGTTGGATCACGTTGAAATCTATTCGGATGTTTTACATGCTGAAAAGCACGTAGGCTGCCAGGATTTCAACTTTTGGCCTGTTCGAAATTTACTTAGAATTTAGATAATTCCTTTTCAAATCCTAATTTACTTTCAGTTAGGTCAGAATTTGTACTATGTATTACATTATTAATAAGTCCCCCATTTTGGCAATCCCAACAAAGCATAACATCAATTAATGACTGATAAAAGTTGATCCTTTCGCATATGGTTTTCATCGTCTGTAAGACCTCCGAAGGGTACATGTATTAATAGGCGGGAGTAGGGCGAGATTCAGATAAAGATTAGGAAAGGCTATATACAGGGTAATTATAATTACCTTCTATAACCCCTTTGTAGAAAGCTATTACACTAAATTGACGATTGAAATGGATAAGTGAACATTTCATTTAGCAAAGTTTAAAACTATACTAACGAGCCGTGACAAAAAAGTCTTGGATCAATCCCAGAATAGGCACCTGAAATCATTTTTAGGTGCTTAATCTGGGATTGAGGCAAAACACAGGTGCTTAATCTGGGATTGAGGAGAAAAAAATATAAACAGTTTTTAGAGATATAATTTCATTGTTTTTATCAATATTAGAAAAAATCAACTCTAACCTAACCTAACCTATATCTATACCAATTTATGTGGCAACATAGATTTGCCTCAGATGGATTCAGAAACATTCGGGCTCATATTGCAGGAATTTATAATATCTAAAATTTTTCTTCATTCATTAAACAACTTTAAACCTTTTATAACTTTGCCTTTATTACATTTGTAATAAACTTTGTATAAACAATAAATTTTGTAATCATCAGGTTTTTTTTATTTAATTCCTTGCAAGGTGCCTATTCTGGGATTGAGGTTGAACGCAGGTGCTTCATCTGGGATTGAGGTACATCAGGTGCCTATTTTGGGATTGACCCAAAGTCTTTCTTATTTAAGAGAACATCACATTGAACATGTTTTGAACTAAGGGACTAATTCTGCATGTTCAGAAAAGGTACAATAAAATTTGATGCTTTTATTTCAGTTAATAAAAAAATACAAAACTTTTAAAATGTCACAGGTTTAAAAAATCACCATATATATATATATATATATATATATATATATATTATATATATATATATATAATATTATATATATATATTATATATATATATATATATAAGACGCCTATCACCAAGAGTAATTAAAGTTTTGTCAAAAAAACGCTGTTAAAATATATTTCCAATATTTTTTGACACGCAATTTCTCTGATCTTTGATTGAAGACTTTGAATGGATCCAGAAGAGGTTTCTTTCAAATTAAAGTATCCGTATTTTGAAAGACGAAAGAAAAAAACATATTTGAAAAACAATTATAACTTGTTTTAACTGCTAATAGACGACACAAATGTCATGAACGTAAGCTATACGCTATGTTATTACATTATATGTGTACCTACATTCTGGAATATATATATATATATATATATATATATATATTATATATATATATATATATATATATATATATATATATATAATACACACAGACCGTGCATGGAACGGAACAAGGAACTCTTCAAGGAAAATTAAATCCACTATAGTCCAAATAAGTAGTGGTAAATGACAAATACTATAGTTTTTCTTTTTCATGATGCTAGCCCGACGTGGGCAACGGGTCACTCGCAAAGAGGTCCCACAAATATAGCTTCCCTCACCAGCTATCTGCAAAGCAGATAGGATCCAGCTTTGGGACAGGATCTAGGGTTTAAAGCAGCCTAGCCCAGCTACATAATGGGAATGAACTCAGAATGTGCCTTGAAAAGTGGACGCTCAATTCTGCCAGTTGAGGTTTAAGTTTTGGTTTTTGGCTAAAAATATAATAGTTACCCCTTTTTCTTTGATGTATTCAATCCGACGTGAAGGCAGCGAGTCTTTTGCTTATATTGAGGTTCTAAATGTAGCTGGGCTAGGCTGCTTTAAACCCTAGATCCTGTCCCAAAGCTGGATCCTATCTGCTTTGCAGATAGCTGGTGAGGGAAGCTATATTTTTGGGTTCTAGGACAGTTCATACCAGGACAGCTCATACCAGGACAACTTATACCCAAACAACTCATACCCAAACAACTCATACCTAGGACAACTCATACATAGGACCAGAAAAAAAAAAAATTAATGAAAACATTTATTTTGTAAAATTAAAAATTAAATTTAAACATTTAAAATTCATGCAAGTTATATATATATATATATATATATATATATATATATATGCCCAGTTAGGTTCAATGAATGCCCGGTTAGGTCAACTGAATACCCGGTTGGGTTCATTAATGCCCAGTTAGGTCAACTATACGCCCTTGACGATTGGTTAGGTTTAGTCGTGATATTTTCGTTAAAACTAACGAAAATATCACGACTAAACCTAACCAATCGTCAAGGGCGTACAGTTGACCTAACCGGGCATTCAAATTTTATCCTATGTAAATAATGGTTCTCTATTTATTATATGTTTGCAATAAATAATAAATTTGTTGTTATTGTTTTCTTATCTTATTTTGGTTAATTTGCAGAGTTTAAACTTTCGGGGTGGATATAGATGAAAAGATCAACATTGGGGTGGTAATTGTTGAAGAGAGTATGAGTTGTCCTAGGTATGAGTTGTCCTAGGTATGAGTTGTCCGGGTCTGAGTTGTCCGGTATAAGTTGTCCGGGTATGTGTTGGGTTGGTATGAGCTGTCCGGTCACGATATTTTTGGGACCTCTTTGCGAGTGACCCATTGCCCACGTCGGTCTAGCATCATGAAAAAGAAAAGCTATAGTATTTGTCATTTACCATTACTTATTTGGACTATAGTGAATTTAATTTTCCTACAAGAGTTCCTTGTTCCATTCTCGGTCTGTGTGTATCATAAAAACCTCAGGGAACCATTCTGAGTTCATTCCCATATATATATACACACACACAGTAGAATCCGCTTATTATAATCACTTTGAGACGCAGCTATATTGATAATAATAACCGACTGATAACATAAAGCGGTGGATGTTAAAACAGAAAAGTTAAAATAGTTAAAAGGCAGTAATAAAACAATTTAAAAATTCATACCTTTAATATTTACTGTCGAAATTCATCTAGTGTTGTTTGCCTGCGGTTTGTTTGCAGTAAGTCATTAATAAAGCGCTCATAATACTGGGGAACAAAAAAAAAAGTTTCTTGGTGCCTGATATTTTAGACCTTATTCTGGATATTTCCATGCCACTGATTCAGAAAATATCATCCATTTTGTTCTAGCAGCTCTAGTTTTTGAGATATTGCATACGTCATTACCTACTTTATTACTCTTCTGGAACGGTATTATGAGTTGCTCGTAAATCTAAATGCATCTGTATAATTAAATTGTAGCTATGATTTTGCTGATGTTGCTGTTTTGCATGTGTATTGTACATGTACTAACGTGAATTCTTTCCTGTTACAGGTGTTGACATGGCTTCATCACGAAGAAAGTGTTTAAATCATCCAGATGTGTTTTGTTTTATTTGCGGAGAGTACACGTTCATTGAACAGAGAAAAACTATTACTGATTTTGTGAAAAAAGCTTATTTTGCCTATTTCAAAGTACAGTACAACTAGGGGACCAAGATAAGCCATGGGCTCCTCATGTTGTGTGTAAAACGTGTACGGAGCATCTGCGGCAATGGACCAACGGAAAGAGGAGGTGCCTGAAATTTGGTATACCAATGGTATGGAGAGAACAGAGAAACCACAGTGATGACTGTTACTTTTGTTTGGTGAATATAAAGGGCATCAATGGACGTAACCGGAGTAAATGGACGTATCCTGACATAGACTCAGCTAGACGGCCTGTTTCACATTCAGATGAGATACCTATCCCATCATTCAGCCATCTTCCAGAGCTCCCTCAAGCAGATGATGAATCTGCTACTGACAAAGAAAGCATATGTGGGCAAAATGACAGTGATTTCGAAGGACCGTCATCAGTTGCAGAAGGTTTTAGTCAACACGAATTAAACGACCTCATAAGGGACTTAAGTCTTTCGAAGAAATCGTCTGAATTGTTAGCTTCCAGGCTGGGAGAAAAAATTTTACTGCTGCCGGGAACCAAAATCACGTTATATCGCGACAGAGAAAAGGATTTACTGCCCTTCTTCTCAAAAGAGAACGATTTAGTTTTCTGCAACAATGTGCGCGGATTGCTGATGAAAATGGGCATATCGGAATACACACCAAGTGAATGGCGGTTATTCATAGATAGCTCCAAACGGAGCCTAAAATGTGTTCTTCTACACAACGGCAACAGATACAGATCAATCCCAATTGGTCACTCAGTCGGTATGAGAGAGGAGCACGGGACAGTCGCCCTAGTCCTAGAAAAGATATCATACCGAGACCACCAATGGGTGATCTGTGTGGATCTGAAGATGGTGAATTTTCTCCTGGGCCAGCAGAGCGGGTACACCAAGTACCCGTGCTTTATATGTCTCTGGGACAGTAGAGCTAAAGATGAACACTGGTGAGAAGACAGTGGCCTCTGAGAGAAAACATGGTGGTTGGAGAAAAAATATCATCACAGAAGCTTTGGTTGACAGAGAAAGGATCATATTGCCACCACTGCACATCAAACTAGGTTTGATGAAACAATTTATAAAGGCTTTGAACAGAGATGGGACGTGTTTTGGCTACATATGTAGAAAATTTCCTGCGCTGAGCATGGAAAAGCTGAAGGCAGGTATTTTCGATGGACCGCAAATCCGGGAACTCATGAAAGACCCGCGTTTCCAAGATTCAATGGACAACATTGAGGCACGTGCGTGGTCATCGTTTAGTATGGTTGTGAAGAATTTCCTTGGGAACTACAGTATAAGGCCGATAACTACGGTGAACTAGTGGAGAATATGCTCTCTTCTTTTTGTAAACTTGCCTGTAAAATGAGCATCAAACTGCATTACCTCCACAGTCATTTGGATCGTTTCCCAGATAACCTCGGTGATCTAAGCGAGGAACAGGGTGAACGATTTCACCAAGAACTAAGGACCATGGAAGAACGGTACCGCGGACGATGGGATACTCACATGATGGCAGATTACTGCTGGAGCATCCAACGCGAATGTCCTGGCACATCTCATCGCAAGAAATCTCAGAAACGCGGTTTATGTGAGATGAAAGAACTTTTTTTGCCGTTCGTGTCTCAAGCTTGTTTGAATTTAAGAAATATTTTTTGTACCTTATGCTTGTTTGATGTTAATACACTATTTTTGCTGACATTCATCATACTTTTGTATTCAATTGACAACAACAGTGATTGCCAGTCAGCAATTATATAATATTATATACATTATATAGAAATATATATAGATATATATCATATCTTGATAAGCAAAGCTGATGGAGAAAAACTAATGTCATTTTTAGAATCAGCTACCTCAATATACCCAGAAACAGGTCTAACATCTAAGTCACCAAAAGTTGTGTTCCCCAGTGATATAATCATAATGCTTTTGAAATTCAGCAGATCGGTGTTGCACGCCGCGACGAAGTATTTGCAGAGCTTCTCGCATCTGAGCGTTTGTTGGAGGGTCTTCTGGACTATCTTCTTGCTTAGTGTCTTCATTCTCTTCCCTTTCTTCAGCCAATTCAGAGCCTGCTTCAGTAACAGCTTGGCATATTTCTGATGATGTCATGGTAGCTGCCACTTGAATTTCCTCATCAATGGCCAACCAGCTTTTAAAATCTCCTTCTGACATACCATCTGGGGGTTTCTCCATGATTTCCTCTTCAATAGCATCGGGTTCTTCATTTGGAGATGTTTCCGTGCCCTTCTTAAAGAAGCCACCCTTTGTGAAACAGTTTTCAATGGTTCTCTCAGTCACTTGTTTCCATGACATTGTTATAAGATGTAGGGCATCAAGGAGGGAAATTCTTTTAGCAATATCATTTGCATCAGTTTTTTCTTGAGTCTCATCTAATTCTCCTAAAATTCTGCTACGCATTTCTCTTCTGTAGTAAGCCTTTAGAGTCCGTATGATTCCTTGGTCACATGGTTGAATCAGTGATGTCGTGTTTGCAGGCAAGAAGATTATTTTAATGTTTTTTAATGACACATTACATGTATGTGCTGTGCAGTTGTCTACCAACAAAACAATTTTTCGTTTCAGGTTTGTATCCCATTTAACTAACCAGTTGTTAAAAATGACACTTGTCATCCACGCATTTGAACTTGAGCAATAATCCACTGGTAAACTTTTCACACCCTTAAAACACCGAGGATTTTTACTTTTTCCGATCACTAACAGTTTTTGTTTCTCACCGTTCATATTAGTGCAGCAAAGAATTGTAACGCGTTCTTTTGAGGTTTTAAATCCTTTGGAGCTTTCATGTTTAAACAAATAAGTATGTTCGGGCATTGCACGAAAATAAAGTCCTGATAACTGATTCTGATAACTATAACCGAAACTCGGATTACTATAAGCGGAGGTTTTATAATGTAATTTAACCTCGATGCTTTGGGACTGTTAATTCTGATAACATTAGTCGATTGATAACAATATCGGTGATTACAATAAACGGATTCTACTGTATATATATATATATATATATATATATATATATATATACGCTTAGTAATACGATGTAATTTTTTTCAGTTCGGGTTTTTTTTTGTAATAAAAACATTGATCCTGGTTTATATGTTGCCCGAAAGTAATTTTATTTGAAATATGACCGTAAAAGTTATCAAATATTGTTAAAAATACTTCTTTTGAGATACATTAGGATCAAATTAACGCTTCCTTTGGAGATACAGGGTGTCGAAGAAATAATGCGCAAAAATAATCGGTCATTTTTCTTATTAAACAATCAGTACATATGTGTACAATATACAGGGCGTCCCAAAAAATGTATACACACTTTAAATAATTATAAAGGCAGTGTTTATTAAAATACATTTCATTTTCAAAATGTAATAGAATCTACAGACATTATTTAATTGTTTTGTCAACGCCTGTTTTCAAACTGACGTCCGTTCTGGTCCAGGCACTGCTGATAACGCGAAGCAATGGAATCGCAAACATCACGAAACATTTCGTTTGGTATTTGTGTGCATTCTCGTTCAATGGCTGCTCTCAATTCAGCGACTGTTGCAGGTTTTATAGCGTAGACTTTGTCTTTTAAGTATCCCCATAAAAAAAAGTCTAGTGGTGTGAGGTCTGGTGAACGCGGAGGGTATTCTACGAAACCCCTTCGTCCAATCCACATCCACATCGTGCCAAGTACCACTCGCAATACTCCACTCTTCGGTCCGGATCATCTTCATTAATAGCATGGACTAATCTTGGAATGTAACTTTTCCATTGACAGCGCTTCAAAATGCGTTGGACAGACGATTCTGAAATTCCTACCTCACGACTCGCTTGCCGCACAGATTTTCTTGGACTTTGGTGATACGTTTCCAGTACTCTTTCTTGCTTTGTGGGGCTTGTCGATGTCCGTGGTCTTCCGGAACGCTTCTTGTGGACATTCTGAAGAGTTCCATCGGCTTCAAACTTATCTCTAATTCGAGTGATGGTAAGTCGCGTTGGTGGATCTGTTTGAAACTCCCTCCTAAACTGTCTTTGCACTTCAACTGCGTTTTCACACTTCCAATAGCATTTTAGAATGAATTTCCTTTGTTCAAAGCTTAGTCTGACTGCCATTATTAATTCTAATGGGTTTAACTTGGAAAGAAAGAAACATCAATTGAGCTATCTGCTGTTAAAGTGTGTATAAATTTTTTTGGGACGCCCTGTATATATCGTTGTTTACATTTTCAAATGGAACAAGTTTAGAACACTTTCACAAGATGACCATCTTGTCAATTTGTCGCTACTAGAGGTAGAAAGAGTACATCAGTACTCAGTATTCTTGTACTCGAGTACGTGTATTTGTTGTACTCGTATTCGTACTCGTACTCGAGGTAATCTGAAATCGCTGTAATCGTACTCGTACTCGACTAATCAACCTCTCGTGACCAATTACACGTGCTACTAATTTGTCTCTGCTGTTCGGTAACTGTAGCAACCTATAGCTTCCAGAATGTTTTAGAAAGCCCTCAGCAGACTATAAATGCTTGCGCAGGGCATCAAGGAAGTTATATTAGTTAGAGATCCGTTGACATCTGGTGGTATCTGACGTCATTGTGGAAAATTGCACATATAATATATATACATCTGAGTTTTACAAGGTATGTAATTATATTTTTAGTTTTTATTTATTTTTATAAGAAAGCTGAGTTATTTTGATGGAATATAAAACATCTTACAAAAGATCTTGAATAAAGCATTACGTAATTGACATTACTCATAACTTTATAAGTACATGTGATATATATATATATATATATATATATATATATATATATATATATATATATATATATATATTATATATTATGTAACAGTAAAGCAAATACATTTTCTTCCTTCCCTTTTCATTTTTTCATTTTCCATTGTAATGTGTTCATATGGTCTCATAACAAATAAGCTTTGCTCATGCGAGCACCAGATAAAGCACTGAAAAACGTTGTACTCGTACTCAAGGTAATCTGAAATAACTGTAATCGTACTCGTACTCGAGGGAATCTGAAGTCGCTGTAATCGTACTCGTACTCGAGGAAATCTGAAGTAGCTGTAATCGTACTCGTACTCGCGGAAATCTGAAGTAGCTGTAATCGTACTCGTACTCGCTTACTCCAAAAAGTCTGTACTTGTATTCGTACTCCTCCAGTTACAAAATTTTGGTATTCTTTTCACCTCTGGACTCGCTACAGTGTGTATTCGATGCTCGAACGCCTTCAGAACATTAACAAGATGCTCCTCCTGGATCCATTGACCTCTGTTTCTTGACGGAGTTCTTGCAGACTACTGGGCTATGAAGATACACAAGAGTTCTAACATAACCTCCTCAGAGGTAAAAATCCAAAGATGGAAAATCGAAGTTTATTTTTCCAGGGAAGATTACAAAATATGTAAAACCAAACAGACTATTTTCTTAAGTGAAAAATTCGTGAAATGTTACAGTTTCACAGACAAAATTCTTTTCTGTTAGTCGTAATCATCTTAACTGTTAATCTAGGTCTTTCAATGATATACCTGTGCCTCCTTTGCATTTGTTAATCTTCTTATATTCGGTTGAATATAGACTAAATACAAAGTAATACATAGCCAATCAATTTCATTGATTTGTTTTAACTGCAACCATTGATGAGAGGTCCAATATACATAAATATGAGGTTGTAAAGGGAATTAAAACTTCCACTGCTTGAGACACCACTTCCGGACACTTTTCCGTACTATCTAACATGTACATAAGTCCTTTAACGGGACTAGCAACTGTAGAGTCTTGTCAGAAGAATGTTCAATCAATTTATCGTGTTGATTTCCTGCAAATTCTACAAGTTTCACTGCATGGATAAGGTGTCTACCTGTTACCCAGCCTTCCATCGTCACGTGGTAAATAGTTCGGGACCCGTTTTTGTGGCTGAAATATGTGCTGTATCATCATCTAGGAAAAGGGGAAATGAGGTTGCCAACACAAAAGAGGTTGAAAAACACCGCTGTATGGCCTACACCAAACATTAATTGGCATAAAATCTTACACACATGCTAGATATTTTTCTCTGTTTTAATAACATTTGGCAATTATTTTATTGTCCAGAAATTATCTATATTTTTGTTTTTAATTAAAAAAGAAGCTGAAAAAGGTAATTAAGGCTGTGCCCTTGCCCCAAAGTCAAAGTTGAATTTAAAGAAAGTCTCTTTCATATATATTAAATATTTTTTATATGTTTTCACAATATATAAAAAGTTATTTATTAAAACTTTATACTTGTTTTCTATGTAAATGGATTTTTCTCTTGGATAGAGTAAAAAAAAAAAAAGAATGCAATAACATGTTTATTTTTGTTTTACAAAAAGATTGTAAGCAATAAACCTATTTTTTTGCAACACTCTATGTGGGTATATATATATATATATATATATATATATATATATATATATATATGAACCGAGAAGAAATATTGTTTAAGAATTCATTACAGACGCTATAAAACAAGTTAAAATAGCTGTTCACAGTTTGATGACCGACTTTGGAGTAAAATGAGTTAAAAAGTGATGGAAAATATCACACGTAACAACTATAAATAGAACGACCGACTTCATTTTCTCATGACAAATGTCGCCCATAAACCGCTCCTTTTTTTTAAATGTCAGAAGGAATTTGATATAATGAAGGTAAATTTCTCCAAACTGTTAAAATATGCCTTTAAATTTACCTTTAAAAATGGGTCGTTTAGTAGTATGTCATTGAACCGCCTTTTGCTTTTGCGTTTTTTATGTGTAGTAAAACTACTGTAAACTCCCGTGGCTAGGTTGGTTGCCGATGGACTCATGCTACAATTTTTACTCCCACTTGGTAATGTTCGGGGTTCACTCCACCCCCATTGTGTATGTGAAAGTAGATGTTTTCGGATGCTACCTGTTATCTAGTAAAACTCTAAATGGGAGTATTAATGCTATTTTAATTTTTTAATTATAAATTTTATGAATAATTGCACTGGTCAACAACAATTTTGTCACAAGGGTTTTGATGGGTGTTCTAAGTGTACTTTTTCATGCTGAATCTAAATATGAAATCAGATTTTTTCTATCAGGCTTAGTTTACTTGTGACGCTATGTTCATTTTTTCCTCATTTAGCATGATCACCGGATAAAAAAATAATAACATATTATATATAATTAAGTATATAACAATATTATAATATAAAACATTATAAAAATAAAAATATAATAATATATTATATTAATTAATATAACTATAATAAAATATATATAATATATATGTTGTATTAATTTTTCTGTAAAATTCGTACAATTTATTCCTTTGGGGAGAAAGTTCTGATAATGCTGGCAGGATAAATTTGGTCGGAGCAGCAGACTGTGCAGGTTGAAACATGTTTGTACCTGTTCAGACATGAGCCTAGTTTCTGTGTGTAGAGCAGCTCCAAGTCAGTCTGCTTGTAAATGTCACAGTGTTAACAGCTAGTGTCTGTTGCTTCTTGTTAATTTTACACCAGTGTTGTATTCATTAGGGTGTACCATTTTTGGGTCATTTTCAAAAAGTCAAGGTCCAGGAGTCTAATGTTGTGCCAAATGATGTCCTAAACACGAATTTAACAAGCATTTTCTAATCCAACAAATTTTGAATCCCCCCACCCCCCTTGAAATTTTGCCCATCCCCTTTTCATAAAAACCCATATATCTAAAGAACTATCAACTTTATCGAAAAATGTTATAGAATAAAAATGATTTAGAATTAAACGTTCTATTAGAAAAGTTCATTAAGATAGAAATGTACGTAATTTTGAAAATTTTCATTTTCTTTTGTCCAAGAGCACCTTATTGTATTAATATAAAATAAGGTGCTTAAGTTACATTATTTATGAGTATATTGTGAGTATAATCCAAATTTAAAAATCCTTTTTTACATTGAATTTTAATAAACAAGCATTGTTTTTACTCTTATTGTTTCTTTTCAGACTGCTTTATTTGAAAAATAAATAAAAATGAGTCAAACAGCTACAAAACAGCATGACTTTATTCTTGGTCGCTTGCAGGCTGATATTATGAGTTCATCTAAAATTGTTTTACCATCCAATAAAGATGTTCTAAGCCATTTTATTTATTTACGGAGAATGCAGTATAAGGGTCCAAAAGTTACAAAAGATTCTACTGTTAATGAAGTTCTACAGAAGCTACTAATAATATGGCAAAAAGCATGCATTCCTACTATAGATATTAGTAAAAACCCTAAAGGCAGGAAGATGCTGTTAAATCTAGAAGAAATGCATAATAATTTAATCAAGCACAAAAAAAGAGCAAGCTTTGAAAATGAACTCTCTAATTTCATGAAAATTATGGATTCCCTTTTTGACATCTCTTCTCAAAATGCCGTTGAATTAATCCAAAAAGACCGCATGAGAACTGAGCCTCAGAAAGCATATGATATTTCTTTCTTAGAAGATCAAAGAACAAAACGAGAAACATGTTTAGGTTTGCTAGATGCAGATTATGCATCAAAAGTACAGCGCAAGTACATTAGATTAGAGAAAGAGAAGAAACGCAAAGAGAAACAAATCAGTGAAGCAAATGAGTGCTACAGCCAGAACATCAGAGACCCTTCTTTCTAGCACGACCAGTTCTGAGACAGACAGCTATGAAGAGTTTCCGACAGAACCTACAGCAGGACCTTCAAATGCTTCCAGCCCCAAAAATATTCTTGCCTCGCCATTGGTTTCCTCCACTGCAGACAGACTTAATCTCTCTATTGGACAACGGACTGTTTTTGCTGCTGCAGTAGCCATTAGGTGTGGCAAGGATATTGAAAAACTGTCTCTCTCCAGGACCACATCTGCAAGAGCCGCTCGAAAGACAAGAAAACGAAAATATGAAACTTGCATCAAGGATTTTACTCCTCCTGATCACTGCCTAGTACATTGGGATAGCAAGCTGCTTACTAAATCATGTTCAGAACAAGAAGACCGCCTTGCAATACTTGTTACTGGATACCCAAATGTAGAAAAACTTTTATCAGTTTCTATAATAGATGATTCCACTGGATTGTCTCAAGCCACTTCTGTATTTCAAAGTATTGAAAAATGGAACTTGAAGCAAAATGTCTTTGGAGTATCATTTGATACCACTGCATCCAATTCAGGATGGATGAAAGGTTCTGTAAGTTACTTGAAGAACTTTTGCAAAAGAAATTGATTTGGTTAGCATGCCGCCATCATGTGGCTGAAAGAGTTTTGTGTGCTGTGTATGAAACCATTTTTGGCCCAAGTAAATCTCCTGAGTTTGAGTTATTCAAAGAATTTCGCGAGTCTAAATGGAAGAAAATTAATACGAAATCTACATACAATGTTCTTGATGTTAAATCAAAGTATCAAAGAGGCATAAAGGAAGAATGTGTAGAATTTATGACCCAATGTTTAAGAAAATCTGACTGCTTTCCACGTGATGACTATAAGGAAGTTGCTGAAACAACTTTAATGCTTTTAGGAGAGGTTTCCAGAGAAAACAGTCATTGGCGGAAACCTGGTGCAATGCACCGTGACAGGTGGATGGCAACGATTTTGTATACAAATAAAATGTATGCTTTTGCCCACCAAGCATCATATGATGAATCATTGATTAAGAAATTAAAGAGAATGTGTCTATTTAATGCATTAATTTATGGAAAATACTGGCTTTTATGTTCTAATTCACTAGATAGTCCAGCTAATGATCTGAAGTTTTATCATGATTTGGTGAATTACAAGAAGGAAGATAGGGAAGTTGCAAATGCTGCTTTGAAATCTTTTGCCAATCATTACTGGTATTTGACGGAGGAAGTGGTCCCTTTGAGTTTCTTTGGATCGCTAAGTAATGATGAAAAAGATAAGATCGCAAAATCCTTAAACAAATATCCAGTTCCAGAAAATTATGTATGTGGGCAACCTGTTTTCCCCATTTTAAAGGAAGACACAAAGCTTCATCAGCTTGTAGGTCCAATTTCATGGCATTTATTTCAATGCTGTGGGTCAAAACCAGACTCATGGATAAAGAAACCAGCATCAACATGGGAAGAGGTCGATGACTACAACAAACTAAAAAACATTCTTTCATCTATTAGAGTAGTCAATGATACCGTTGAAAGAGGAATCAAGCTGGTTCAAGACTTTCATGACAAATGTCAAAATGAAGAAGAATTTCAAGGTCTTTTGCAAATTGTGGAAGAGAATAGAAGACTAATTCCTGATCCTAGTAAAGAGACTCTTAAAAGAATGAAACTCAGTAAAGAATAGTTCATTAACAGATAGATTAGGTATTTTTATTTGCAGAGATTGTTTTAATTTAGAAGAGGCTGATTTTTTTTTATTAAATATACCATAAATTGTCTTTTCTTATTTTTATGTTTAAAAAGCTCTTATATCAATGATTTCTAATTAGGAAACTTGTTTCTTTTTATTTTTTTGAGGAAAGTGTTGAATAAAGGAAAAAAAAAACGATGGGACCTCACAACTATAGATAAAGTGTTAATTTTTAGCTTTATTTTATATATATAGTTTTGAGGTTGTCCTCACTTTGTATAGGCTAGTTATAATAAAAACTAATTATGATTTGCATTATAACTAGCAAATACAAAGCCCATCGCCGCGAAGCTGCATTGGGGTGATGCTTCAAAGGTGGCGGTAACACCTTATTTAAGAAGAAGGCACTGCAAGCAAAAAAATTTTTAATTTAAATTTTTAAAAAATAAATGAAAATTTTCAAAATTAAGTAAATTTCTATTTTGATGAACTTTTCTAATAGAACTTTTGATTCTAAATCATTTTTATTCTATAACATGTTTCGATAAAGTTGATAGTGTTTGAGATATATGGGGTTTTTAGGAAAAGGGGATGCGCAAAATTTCAAGGAGGGGTGGGGGGGATTCATAATTTGTCGGATTAGAAAATGCCTGTAAAATTCGTGTTTAGGACATCATTTGGCACAACATTAGACTCCTGGACCTTGACTTTTTGAAAATGACCCAAAAATGGTACACCCTAGTATTCATATAGATGTTTTGTAATGCCGCGGAACTGTCTGAATCATCCTAATTCCTTTTGTTATGTATGTGGTGATCTAACTTTAAAATCCCAGAAACGTAACTTTACACCATTAGTAAAAAAATGCTATGAACTTTATTTCGGATGTAAAGTAGGCGATCAGGACAAGAGTTGGGCCCCTCACATTTGTTGTGTGACATGTGTAAGACTACTTACAGGATGGCTAAACGGTTCACGTCACATGCCATTTGCTATTCCAATGATTTGGAGGGAACCCAAAGATCACACAACAGACTGCTATTTCTGCCTGGTAAATACAAAGGGGATCACTTCAAAAACAAAGAGCCTTATGAAATACCCTAATCTACCCTCTGCAATGAGACCAGTTCCCCACAGTGCTCAACTTCCAGTACCAAATCCTCCTGAACATGTAAGTTTAAGTGATGAAGAATCAAACGTAGCTGTAGCATATCACGAGGAAAAAGATGAAGACATTTCTGATCCAACATTCCAGGCTACCTGTTCTTCCAATGAACCACATTTACTGTCACAAGGAGATCTAAATGACCTAGTTCGTGATTTGAAATTATCTAAGAAGCAGGCTGAACTTTTTGGTTAAAGATTAAAGGGTTGGAATCTACTGCAACGTGACACTAAAGTTTGTTTTTTCCGCAGCCGCCATGATGAATTCAAAGAATGGTTCTCCCATGAAGATGGACTTGTGTTTTGTAAAGATGTTAATTCAGTCATGGGGGCTCTTGGTCATGAACATAACGTGGATGAGTGGCGATTGTTCATTGACTCTTCAAAAGTCAGCTTGAAAGCAGTCCTTCTTCACAACGGAAATAAATTTCCTTCTGTACCTATTGCACATGCTGCAAACATGAAAGAGTCATACGACAACATGAAGTTGCTTTTAGAAAAGTTTCAGTATCAGAAATATAAGTGGAATATCTGTGGAGATCTGAAGGTCATTGCACTTTTGCTAGGGTTGCAGCTAGGTTACACCAAGTACTGTTGTTTTTTATGTGAGTGGGACAGTAGGGACAAGCAAAACCACTACGTTAAGAAGGATTGGCCAAAACGCACCTCACTTGTTCCAGGCAAGAAAAATGTTGTGAATAGTTCACTTGTTGACCCTGAGAAAGTGTACTTTCCTCCTTTGCATATCAAGCTCGGACTTATGAAAAACTTTGTTAAAGCGATGGATAAAGCGCAAACAGGATTCACATACTTGAGAAATAAGTTTCCCCGGATCAGTGATGCCAAGATTAAAGAAGGCATTTTTGTAGGCCCTCAGATCAGAGAATTGTTAAGAGATGAGAGATTTGAAGGAGAGTTGAATGAAGTTGAGAAAGCTGCGTGGCAGAGTTTCAAAAGTGTCTGCACAAATTTTTTGGGAAATCACAAGGCCGAAAACTATCCTGAAATAGTAGGAGATCTTCTTAAGTCTTACCAAGCAATGGGGTGCAATATGTCATTAAAGGTTCATTTCTTGGACTCTCACTTGGACTTTTTTCCGGAAAACCTGGGTGCGGTAAGCGACGAACATGGTGAGCGTTTTCATCAGGATATTTCTGCCATGGAAAACCGTTACCAAGGCAAATGGAGCCCCAGTATGCTGGCTGACTATTGCTGGACTCTTAAGAGAGACATGCCTGAGGCAAAGCACAGCAGAAAATCAAAACAAGCTACTTTTTAAACTACAGGTATGTCTTTTCGATCATATTTTAATAAGTATGTAACTATATGGGTTTTTAAAAATTAAATTGCATGTCACACAAAAACCAGACCTGATAGAGAAATTTTACAAACTTATTTGGATTCAGCACAGAAAATACTATAAGAATAAGGTATTTTCATTCTTGGGACACGAAAAATTTTTTTTTTTGTTGCCCAGTGTTATTTTTTAATTAGAATAATTAATACACACACACACACACACACACACACACACACATATATATATATATATATATATATATATATATATATACACACACACACACACACACACACACATTTCTGATTCCATATTCATGCAGGCAGATATACTTCTCTCAAAATCAACTGCCTCTCTCACTACGTAATGACGTATCACCTAAGGAGGGAGTGAAGTGTCTAGCGTAGATACATTGCCAATTACCCGACTCTTAAAGAGAGTTACGACTTTTTAAAAATTAAATTCGGTATAAATTTTTGCAAAATGGGACACTCGAACTTGCTTTCTTGATGTAATATTTGAAATTCTCATCTGTTCTCAACGTCAGATTACAATCATTACGCTTCAGTACTTAAACGGATATCTTTTAGGGATTTAGAATTTCAGATCTTACTCTTTCATCAATGCTTCCCACTTTAATGTAGGGAACACAGTGTAAAACGCACGGTTTCAAAGAAATATAATTGCCAATATATATACAGGGTGGGCCGAAAGTCTGGATCCATAGGAAAATATTTATTTTAATACATAAATTACAACAAATGGTAAATACTTAAAACGAATATGAACTTTAACTCGTAAATGCGTATCCGTGATACTGTACAGTGGTTCGTACTCCAGTATAAACAACAAATTATAACAAATGCTCAAATTGGCGGCCTCTGACATCGAGACACTTAGGGATGGAATTTATGATTTTTAATAATTCTTCGAATTGACGTTCTCGAGATGCGTGTTTCATTTGATAATCTTCTTGTTGACTTTACTGGACTATTCGTTAAAGTTTCACATACCATTGCAGAGGTATTTTCATCAGTTGCAGTTTTTGGACGACCAGAACGCCGTCGATCATGTACACTTCCTGTTTCTTTGAAACGTTTAAACAACTTGCCAACAGTCGCATGTGTTACTGGATGCTTATCAGGATGATTTCTATTGAATTCGGTAGCAACTTCTCCGTGTGTAGCGCCCTGTCTTGCGTACATGAGCACAAGTTCTACCCGGTCTTCTGTTGTTAGATTCGAAGCCATTTCTGGGCTGAAATAAAAAAAGTATTTGAGTATTTATACTGGAGTACGAACTACTGTACAGTATCACGGATACGCATTTACGAGTTAAAGTTGATATTCATTTTAAGTATTTACCATTTGTTGTAATTTATGTATTAAAATAAATATTTTCCTATGGATCCAGACTTTCGGCCCACCCTGTATATATATGTGTGTGTGTGTGTAAAAATGAACAATGAATAATTCCTATATAATCAAATATTCATTTTTACATAAGAACCAAAATCTCCTAACGCGAGTTTGGATAAAAATTTTATTTGTTGCTTTCTATTTTTGCAGTTTCACAACCATGCGACCTACCATTTCTATGGTTAAGTCGAATCCATGTTTGTGTCATTGAAGGTTCGTTGTGAGAAACGAATGTCCCTTAATTTCATTCCCTTAAAGTACAAACAAGACAATTGACGGTTTAGATCGTTTAACATTTCCATCACAATATTACCCATATCTCCGTTTTCCATTTATTATAGAATTTATTATAATTAATTATTGATGTCTTGCATCTAACCCTCATCCCTAAATTTTATTAGATTATGTATGTACATTGAATGTGGTGTGATTTGAACCCTTGTTTGTACTTCTTTATTCATTACTGTATTTCTCTAATTCATCTCTTCTAATTTCTCCCAATAATGACTTGTACTGTACGTACGAATTAAATAACTATGGCGTATTAATTATGAATTGACGTATGACATAATTTGAATAACTATGACGTCATAAAGTAGCTTAATTCCCTTCACATTTTCCCGTCATTAATTTCCCTTCATCATATCTCTAGTATACAATGTATGGTAAAATCCTTTAACATAATAATAAAAACTTTACACTCTATACGTCATTATTTATATGTTGTTCATTCATACATCCATGTTCTTTCTTGACCTTTATCTTTTGTTAATTTTATTACTTATTCATTCAGCTACCATTGTCTACCATTGTCAACCTATTGTGTGAGTGTGACTACCAATATGACATACTGTGCATATTTGTGCATTCGTACATGTCCCCTGATGATCATGATTACGTACATAGTTACGTACATGTAAATACGTCCACATGTATTCTTTTTACTTTTTCTTTTAATTATTTCACTTCTCGCAAGATATTCATAAATGCTTATACGAGTGTTCGAATTCTGCTGACAGCAGCAAAAGCGAGTTCTTCTGAGGTGAAAATCTTCCCTCTTGTTGCTTCTAATTTATAAAACATTATTATGTGTGTTATGTTATATATACACCGTATGTGCCCATGTACTTTGTGTTATATTCCTAATATCTTAATTGTCTATAAATTTGAAACACTGTAAAAACAAAACAAAGCTATAGTTAACTGTTTAATTGTAATTAACTGTAATATTTTAATATAATGAAATTGATGTACTTTAATGAAACTATAATTAACTGTAGTAATTTAATATGATGTAATTAATGTACTTTAATAAAACTGTAATTGACGATAATAAGTGAATGTGAATTAATTCGTAATTATAATCATAGTTGTAGTAAACCAAAATTACAATATACTTAATAATGTACTTAGATTGTACTCAATGTACTACTCCGAAATTGTCGCCATTTAGGAATGTATACTCGGCGATATTACGATTATTATTTTTTTTATTTTTTTTTTTCGTTTTATTTTGAAATTTTTCAAAATTTTGATCATATGTTTAAAATTAGGCTTAACGTAGATCTCCATTAAACAGGGGGGGGGACTTAACCTTCAACTGCACTCCCCCAACATTTAGACTTATATGATGCTTGTATTTGTAAAATAAAAGACACTCCCTTGTTAGCAGCCTTTCAGCGAGGAGGTTGGAGGCTTGGAGTCCTCCTCGAGGAGGCCGAGGGCCTCCTCACTTTTAAATTCCGCCCTGAAGAAGGCCATGGTCGAAAGAGGTCGAACCCCTCCCCCTGTAAATTAAACTTAGAGGCTGAGTATTACCTGTACATTTTAGCAGTAAATTACAGTAAAAGACAGTTTTTTATCTTTTCCTTCGAGCCGTGCTCTCGTCCGAGAACTCAGTCAATAAAATAGAGAAAAATAATTTCCCGATACGTTATAAGAAGAATCGGTGAACCGTCAGATAATTTAGTAAGTTTTCACAGAATCCTCCGATCCACTATAAGAAGAAATCGGAGAGTAGTAAAGAAGAAACTATTGTAACAAATCCGTTGCTGCCTCCTAACCAGAACCCCCGTCGACTTCGAACCAACCAAGGCCATAGACGTAGGGGTTAACATATATATAATAATGAGATTAAGTTAGAAACCTTTGTAGAAAAAAGTTGGTTATTGGTAACTATTTTACTATCGCGCAGAAATAAACTAAAAACACGTATAAACAAAAATGTTTTAGATTGCAAAAATTCTGAGTTCTTGGTCCAATTTGTATAGAGAAAGCCTAAGGTGATATGAATGTACTTGTAATTAGAACGGGTGCATTTATGTTCCCTAAGGGAAGGACACACAAACTTGCGGGGCATCTTACTCCTGATGAGTCAAATAGTGTAAAGACGGGACTGTTTCGAATTGAAACTAATGGCAACAAAAAAGAATGTAACTCTGAACGAGCATTATTTCTTCCACTGGTGATGAACTACGAACGGAAGCCTCGTTAGTACTATGACCCTCTGTGTCATTAATGATGACGCGAGCTGTTTATATTCTGAGTGGGTGTATGTGCGTAGGAGTTCTTTATAAAATACATTGAAACCTTTGTCCTACTTATTATTTAATCAATTAACGTATGTGTCAAAAACATTGATTTATATATATATATTCGTTTGATTATAATGACGCAGAGCGTTGCTCCTTCCAGTGGTAATGAGCCGCGTAGGAGAGCCACGTTAGTAGGTTGACCCTCTATGTCAGTGGTTGTCAACCTTTTTCACTGAAAACACCGTAAACTCGTTTATCATATTTCGCGGCACCCCAAAGACATTTTCTTTTACGTAAAATGTTGCAAATAATTGTTAAACATTAAAACCTGCCTAATTTTAAACACAGAGTTATGAAATGTTGTATTTTAATGGTTGTTGTTAATTACTTTGAAAAGAAAATATGAAGAAAAACACTAAAAATTAACATGATGAATGTTATTGTTCTTAGTAAGGTTTAGATTTCTGCGCCACATCACTGTGTCGCAGCACTCTGGTTTAGAACCACTGCTCTGCATATTTGGCAATGATGTTACACTCTGGTCATATCCGGAATGGGTGTATGTAGGCGGAGTGGTACTGTGCGTAAAGCAATAAAGCCTTTCTTCTGACTCACACTTTAGTTAATATTAACATGTATTTTATATATTTAATTTTTTAGTCAATAGGATAAAGGACCTTTTCACCAAGCGACCTATTCAGAATGTTTTAACAAATGAAAGAACATGGAAGAGGGTAGTACACTAAGTTTAAAATTATTTAAACAAACAAACGCACAGACGCAACAAAGAAAAATGTAAGGTATACATACATATACATGCTATGACTACTTTTTATGTATAAAAAATCCTAATTATTAAAACTTAGTTAGAAGGCATGGATCACCTGAAGATTAGGAACCCCAGGCTTCTTTAGTTAACTTTTTAAGGCTAACTAACGAAAATATCACGACCTAATCTAACCAATCGTCAAGGGCGTACAGTTCACCTAACGATTGGTTAGGTCGTGATATTTTCCTTAGTTAGCCTTATAAGGCTAACTAAAGAAGGCTGTGGGCCCTGACCTTCATGTGACCCGAAGTCATTATAATATTATGTTGGGTTTGAAAAAATTAGGGGTTTATTTATTAATAGTATAAAATATAGTAGAATTTTGACACAAATGCAAAACCTAAGTTAGGGTTTGAAAGCTATGATATAAACTCCAAGAAGGTATCAGGTAAATCCCAGAAAAGGATACGTGACTTTTTGTATGTAAACATCCGAACAGATCTCAACTTATTCTAACCAGAACACGTGACTTTTTTGGAAGTATGAGTTTGTCTCTTGTAATTATTCGAAAGAGTTTGCAGACACTTTTATGAAATACTTACAAAGAATGTTTTATATATTTTTTTGAGCTACCCCCATGTTGCAATCCGATATAATAAATATGGATGGATGAAGGAATAATATAGGGTAAGGAGTACATTTTCAGGAATGGTCATTTTTAGTTTAAATTGTATGAAGTGAAATCGATATTTTGGATGTGATATATTGTACAGGACTTTTGAAATTTAGTTTTTTGTCTAAATTAATGCCAAATACTTTAACTTCATTCACCCTTGCAAGAATAGTATTCCCAATTTTTATTTGACACTTTGTAGTAATATGTTTGTAGTAATGATAATAAAAGATAAATTTGTCAGGAACCATAAAAGTTTATTAGCACACATCTATTTATACACGTTTTCGGATCACTTTAACATATTGCTTCCCAAAGCACTTTAACTTAAAGTGATCCCTCCTGGGAAAGCAATATGTTAAAGTGATCCCAACAATTTATTATTTAGTGCAAACATTTAATAAATAGAGAACTATTATTTACATAGGATAAAATTTGAATGCCAGGTTAGGTCAACTGTACCTTGACGATTGGTTAGGTTTAGTCGTGATATCTTCGTTGGTTAGGTCAACTGTACGCCTTGACGATTGGTTAGGTTTAGTCGTGATATTTGCGTTAGTTTTAACGAAAATATCACGACTAAACTTAACCAATCGTCAAGGGTGTACAGTTCATTCAATGAACCTAACCGGGTATTCAGTTGACCTAATCGGGCATTCAGTTAACCTAACCGGGCATATATATATATATATATATATATATATCGAAACCTACGGTAAAATTATTGAATGCCGGGTTAGGTTAACTGTACGCCCTTGACGATTGGTTAGGTTAAGGTCGTGATATTTTCGTTAAAACGCGGGATATTTTTGCTACCCGCACGAAGGGTAGCAATAATAAATGAATGCCCGGTTAGGTTAATTGAATGCCTGGTTTGGTTAACTGAATACCCGGTTAGGTTCAGTGAATACTCGGTTAGGTCAACTGTACGCCTTGACGATTGGTTAGGTTTAGTCGTGATATTTTCGTTAGTTTTAACGAAAATATCACGACTAAACCTAACCAATCGTCAAGGGCGTACAGTTGACCTAACCCGGCATTCAAATTTTATCCTATGTAAATAATGGTTCTCTATAAACCTTATCTTAAATATTGGGAAGCAATATGTTAAAGTGATATACACTGGGAAGCAATATGTTAGAGAGAGGTTCCTGGGAAGCAGTATGTTAAAGTGATCCACGTTTTCTAATTGCCTGTTCGTTTCGTTAATCAGAAAGGCTGCATTATGATGGGAAGGAAGTAAGTGTGGTATCATCTGCGTATTGTACGTAGTTATTATGGTTGAGAGATGGAACTCATTGACGTGAATTAAAACTATTAATGGACGAAGAATATATCGTTGTGGAACTCCACTAGTTAGCATCGCTTTGTCGGATAAATCGTCTTTCAATCTGATGTACTGATGACGATTGGACAGATATGATTTAAACCAATCGAGGATATTTCCTCTTATTCTGTATATGTGAAGTTTATTCAGTAAGATTTTATGCGAAAGTGTATCAAATGCTTTTGACAAGTCGAGGAAGATGAAGGCAGTGTTTCTTGCTGTTTAGGTTCTGATACACATTTTCTAATAGTATGTTTATGGCATCTTCAGTTGTATGCCCACCTCTAAACCCAAAATGTGTTTAAGTTAAAATATCATATTTGATTAAGAATTTAGTAAGTTTATTATACATTATTTTTTCAAATAATTTACTTAAAATTGGCAATATGGAAATGGGACGCTAATTTGATAGAGTATTTGGGTTTCCCGACTTAAATACAGGCCAGACTTAAACTGGCTTCCTTTAGACTGTCAGGGAATATACCTAGTGTTACTGATTCATTCATTAGCTTACGGAGTGGTATTGCACTTTCATCGGATACTAACGTGTATATTTTTACTGGAATCGATAATGACCGAGTCAATATATTTGACTCCATTTTTAGATAACATTCTTGCTCTACTGTACATTAAGTTTTTACTTACAGATGCAGTTAAAATTCAGTCGTTCCTAGGGGTTCCTAAATGAGAGTACGTGAGAATGTTCCCAGGGGTACGTGGCATCTTGCTTTGGGACTAACTTTCAAATGGGAAAGTACTCTCAGAAGATGGTATAACGGCTACACCGTCTTTTGAGCAATTTTGAGTAAGGGGTTGGTACGGGGCACTTGCCGAAGCCATCGAGGAGTACGCAGCAGAAAAAAGGTTGGGAACCCCCTGGTCTATAGGATCACCCGTTTGTTCATTCGTATGTTTGATATTTCAGGGTCACGGGTAGAGCTTGTGGCCCTGTAGGACTAAGAAGGTAGTGCTGGATGTCGCTAGAAAAATTTGAAGATATTTTTTTGGCAATATTATTAGTTAAGTAATGTAGATTACACTTGTGTAACACTGATTCTGTTTATATAGAATTTTTTATGTTTTTATATGCATTTGTGGGCGCTGAGTCCAAATCTGGCCTTGGTTTGTGTGTATCATCAATGGTTTCAGAGATAATCCATTTTTCATGTTTTACCAGTATAATGTTATTATGGGCGCAGCAATATCAGAATAATCAGGAATTGTTGAGAACAATCTGGATGTTCGTTGACAGTTTCTTGCTCTAGAAATTGCCCGAAACTTCCACTGTGCTATATAAAGAAGAGCGCAGAGTCTGAGAAGTCAGTAAGTGTGAGCACACAAAGAAAGCAGGTTGTTTGTCTGATGGTTACCAGCACTGAGGTACTGTGTTTCTGTGCTTCTCTGTGCTGACGATTTGAGTGTTATCGATCTTTTTTATTGCGAACATTATTTCAGTGTTGTGAATACATCTTTTTACTGGAATCTGTAATCTGTTGCAGATTTAATAACTCTTCTCTCTATATCTGCAGGTTATGATTAATGTAGTACAGTTTGGAAAAGAGAATGGCAACTAGAGCTTGTAAACACTCGCCGGATATATTCTGCTACGTTTGTGGGTATTACATAGGCCCCAAGCAAGTATCGCACAAGATTGTGAAAGGCACCAAGTTCTGGATCGCGTATCAGCTCTATTTTGGTATGCCTATGGGTGACGAAGATAAGCCCTGGGCACCCCATGTGATCTGTGGAAGCTGCCCCTCCACACTTGAAGGGTGGCTGCGTGGAGTACGCAAGGCAATGCCCTTTGCGGTACCCAGAATATGGAGAGAACCAAAGAGCCACCACGACGATTGCTACTACTGCATGGTAGATGTTTCTAAGTACAGGAAAGTTAAAGGAAGGCAGACTCTTCAGTATCCAAGCATAGCGTCGTCCATAGCTCCTGTACCACATGGCGAAGGTCTTCCAATACCACGTCCACCAGAACAGGTATCTATCCATTACTTTACCTTCTGTATTTACAGACTGTGGGTCATTATGTGTCGATTTTTCTTAGTGCTGATGCTCTTCTACATATATAGCTATGCTTATATTTTGTTTCTTTGCTTTGCAGGTTGAAAATGAGGATGCAGCTAGCTCATCTGAGATGTCGGCTGGCGAGGACAATCATGATGAAGAATATACAGTAACTTTCAATACAAACCCTCACTTTCCAAATCAGAGGGAATTGGACGACTTAATTAGAGATTTGAGTCTGACGAAATCAGGGTCTGAGCTTCTGACCTCCAGACTCAAAGAGTGGAATTTGCTTGGAGAAGACTGCAAGAGCACTGTATACCGAAAGCGGCATGAAGGTTTGCAAGGTTCTACGATGTCAATGGCTCTCTCTGTTATTGCAGCGAGGTTAATGGTCTATTCACAGCTATTGGGTTAACACATATACCCTCAGAGTGGCGCCTGTTTATTGACAGTTCAACTCGGAGTTTAAAAGCTGTTCTACTCCACAATGGGAACAAATATCCATCTATACCAGTTGCACATTCTGTTCAAATGAAAGAGGACTATGAAAATGTCAAACAACTGCTCACTCAAATCAGGTATGAACAATATAACTGGGACGTGTGTAGTGATTTCAAAATGATTGGTTTCCTGTTAGGTTTACAAGGAGGGTTTACTAAATATTCATGTTTTCTTTGTCTGTGGGATAGCAGGGCTTCAACTGAGCACTATAAAACAGTTCAGTGGCCTCCACGTGAAGGACTGCAACCAGGAAAGTAAGTACAATGTACTCAGGGAACCTCTTGTGAAGCCTGACATAGTTCTGCTACCACCTCTCCATATTAAGTTGGGTCTAATTAAGCAGTTTGTAACTGCGTTAGATTTTGGAGGGGAAGTTTTCCAACAGATTCGGGTCATGTTCCCTAAACTCTCTGAGGCCAAAGTCAAGGCTGGCATCTTTGTAGGACCACAAGTCAAGGCGCTGTTGAATTAAAAGAACCTTGAAGCCAAGATGACTCCGATCGAAAAGGAGGCTTGGTGTGCTTTCCGTGATGTGGTTCGTGGGTTTTTAGGCAACCATAAAGCTCCAAACTAGAAGGAGTTAGTGTCAAACTTGATTAAGTGCTATGGCAAAATGGGGTGCCGTATGTCTTTAAAATTACACTATCTGCATTCACATCTAGACTTTTTTCGTGATAACCTGGGCGATGTGAGTGAAGAACATGGCGAAAGATTCCATCAAGATATTCAAACGATGGAGAAAAGGTACCAGGGCCATTGGGATGCTTCCATGATGGGAGACTACGTATGGTCGCTGATCAGAAAGGATAAGAATGTTCATACGCGGAAGTCGCGTTTTTCAGTGCATTTTTAAGGAACGCACACTGCATAACGAGGCTTGTTATTCTCTTATCGGTTCTCATGATATATATTATATCCTTTGCACCATTTTGGGTTTGTCAAACAATTTTGGCTCAATAAACATTAATTTCCAATAGTGTTTTTATTTTCAGAAAATATTTATGTTAGCCTTCTTTATATACTTTACCATATGAAAAGTGTGATAACCTATATTTTTGAAACAGTTGATGATGGAGCAAAACCAATATCATTTTTGGAATCAGCGCCCCGAAATCATTAAGAAACGACAGAAAAATCACAATAAACAGAAAATTTTTCAAATTTTGTTACCCAGTGTTATCTGATGAGACTGTAACTGTGTAATCTTGGCACGTTTACAATTTTGTTGGAGCAGTAACACAATGGTCAACAAACTTTAAACACTGTTAATTTTGATAAGAAGGAGCACGAAACGGACAAGTGTCACCGGCACTGGCAATTTGGGCAAAATATATAAAAAACAGCAAAAACAATAAAACACTAAAAAAAACCGGGGTTCGATTTTTTAAATGTTTAAAAAAAAATCGAACCTAAAAATAAATCGTCGCATCACGACAAGTATCAGTTTTCATTTTCTGGTGCACTTTAACTTCATAGTTTTCCGGTCTCATTGTCTTCAACCATGTTTCCTTGCCATTTGATCATCCTTGAAAGTCCTTTTTATATATTTTTGTGAGATACTGTGGCAGGAAAGACTTCATAATTTATGTTAATTTGAGTGTCAAAGATGTTGAAAAAAAATCCTCTCTTTTATTTAAAGATCCTCTGCTTAATGTTGATTTTTTTTCCATTCATTGTTTTGGAATGTCAGAATGCTCATTGATGGGCAGCGAAAATTAGCAGCTTTTTCTATACTTTCACTCACCGTATGGAGAAATAATAGGTTTTACAACTTGCCCATGCTGATTTATAGGAACCGTATTCAATATTGAATATGAAGAGAGCAGGATCATCACAGATGCACTATTCATCCTTGAATTTACAATAAAATAAAATATCTGCATACGATTTAATTTGTATTCTATTTTGGTTCATTTTTGTTGCTGTTTTTTTTTTTGTTTTGTTTCTTGTCTTTTCTTTTGATGCATTGTGTTTGGAAGTATTTTACTGTACCGTAGACTGGGGTGAGTAGAAATGGTGGGTGAGTTGAAAAGAAATCGCAATATTTTCTACAGGCAGCAAATTTTTTTGTATGCTTTTTTTATTTGTTTTAAAGTTGAAAGGTTTTGAGAGGCTTTAAAATAAATAAAAAAAGCATACAAAAAAATTTGCTGCCTGTAGAAAATATTGCGATTTTGTTCCAACTCATCCAACCATTTCAGCTCACCCCACTCTACGGTATTATCATTCTCTGTTGCTCGTCAATCTTCAATTGGTCCATTTTCTCTTCGTTGGTGTATATACAGAATCGATGTATATTTCGGTTGGTTCTTGATTTCCTATTCTACTCGTACAGTTTTGCGTCCTTACCATGGGTGGATTTTCTGTTGTTATTTATAATCTCTATTCTTTTTTCTTTTTTAATTCAGCTTCTTCATTTGAGCAGCATATAACCCAAATATTTACCTTAGTAATGTAGTCCTGGCAGAAATATATTATTTCACTATTTTTTCTTGCTTCTCTGATTTTGAAATACATCCAGACTTAAGCACAGAAGTCACATTCCGGTGTTTTATCTTCGTTTGTATTCCGTTGCAGGTCTTGCAATCTCAAACTCCGGAGATCATCTATTTTCTTTAGTGCTGTTGTTGGTGTGTATTTATTATGATTACTGTTATAATTATTCAAATAAATGGTCTGCGTTCGCTGCGAAATTTTTTCTTCTTCACTGAAAGGGATTCATAGGGATTTAAAAAGACTATCCCCTTCATTTCTTTGGCGAGAGAAAGGGTCTACTAGGAATGGAGGACTCAATCGAATGCCTTGTTTTGATTACTCGGCCAAAAAGATGTCACGCATAGGGATTAGTAAAAGTCACCTCTCGCTTGTTACGAAAGGACGCCAGGAAAAGGTAAAGCCGTTTTAGTAAACATTGTAAAATGTTATAGATAACGCGGATATTACAAAAGATTTCTTATGTCACTTTCCCCGTTCACTATTTATTCTCATAATAACAAATATTGATTTCTTTACTTTAGAGCCGTTGGATTTAACTCTCTTCAGCTTTTATTGCAGCACTCAGAAAACGCGTGGTTTTATTGGTACATCAACGATAATAGATAATCTAGTAGCTGATAAGCCCTGACAGTAGACATATATCGCTCAGCAACATACAAAATTCGGATCACCTGAAGATCAGGGACCCCAGCCTTCGTTAGTTAGCCTTATAAGGCTAACTAACGAAAATATCACGACTTAACCTGATCAATCGTCATGGGCGTACAGTTGACCTAACGATTGTTTAAGTCGTGATATTTTCGTTAGTTAGCCTTATATGGCTAACTAACGAAGGCTGGGGGCCTTGATCTTCAGGTGGTCCCAAAATTCTGTAGTGATCTTGTGCTCGGTCTACCCGAAAGGGATTCGTTATTGCATTGGCTTATATATTCTTTCCATACAGGCTTCATTACTATCTGCCACTATCACTGAAATTTATACTGTAACTTTCTGAGCTCTGTACACCAAACAACAAAAGTTAAGTACTTATCATTAACACTATGTTGGGTTGTAATGCGAGTTCGTAAGTTTTTTAAAGTGCATTTTTTTATAAAATTTAAAATATGAACCGGAATTGTCACAAAATAAATTTAGAATTAATGCAAAGAATTCTTGTATTAACTTTTCAGTAAGTTAATTGTAACCTTAATAAATTAATTGAGCATCCAGGCACTGCTAATTTAAGACGCTAACATTATAAGATTATTATTGCCAATAGCCAATACTTGTTAACTAATTAATGTTAAAACATTTTAAGTCCTGGATCACCTGAAGATCAGGGCCCCCAGCCTTCTTTAGTTAGCCTTATAAAGTTAACTAACGAAAATATCACGACTTAACCTAACCAATCGTCAAGGGCGTACAGTTGACTTAACGATTGGTTAGATTAAGTCGTGATATTTTCTTTAGTTAGCCTTATAGGGCTAACTAACGAAGGCTGGGGGCCCTGATCTTCAGGTGATCCTACGTCCTTATTCTATCTAGTACATGAAATAAAAATACTAATAAACCACTAACACATTTACTAGTTCAGACCTTCATGTAACGAGTAGTGGCCTTGTTTCCAATCAGTGATTTACAGTGACATAACTGACACGTAGAAATTTTATATTAATTTAAAATTGTCCTTAATTTTAATTATTTATATTATTTAGGAACGAAGCGTTTGGAAGTTTCTCTCCACAGATATGTAATTGATTCTAAAATTAATATGACAAACCACGTCTCTCAGAGTAGGTGATACGTGATACAATTTGTATAAATGATACGAGATATAATTCGTAAAGAACAATGACTGTAAATTTTTTTCTTAAATAATTTATAGTTACGTGTAAATATTAATTTCACGAAATGCAAAATTTCTTTTATTGACAAATAATTTAGGTTAAGTAGTAGTAATAGGCTATGGAAATTTGAAATATGGCCAGACATTGTTACATCATTATCTCCAAATTATATCTGAAATTTCAAATCATCACTATGTTTGGCGAGTCCTGAATCATTTAATCATGTAATAATTGAAGTCGATGTTGTGATAAGTACAGTATGTGATTTTAATTTTAATGTAATTATCAGAAAAGTAATTACTTCTTATCACATGAACCCGAATGGAACTGTCTCTCTTCATGTGGCAATTGGTTATTTGGAGTATAGATAAACAAAGGTCTGTTTATTGGTTGAAAATTTCATCATTATTATTATAATGGCAATTGGTTATTTGAAGTATAGATAAATAAAGGTCTGTTTATTGGTTGAAAATTTCATCATTATTATTATAATGGCAATTGGTTATTTATGGAGTACAGATATACAAATATCTGTTTATTGGTTGAAAATTTCATCGCCATTATAATTATATAATTAATGTTATTTAAATTATAATCTTTATTAATAACTTTCCCAGACACTTTCATCATTAAAACTTTAATTTCCTCAAAGTTAAGATCCCTTAATTGATTAACTCTGAATTATAATCAATAAAGTTTTAGTTCACTCAATGTAAGTATTTTATATTGGCTTTCACTTAATATATCTGCGTAGATATACTCTCGAGTTAAGAAGAATTCAGTGATTTTTATCAAAATTAACAAGATATTTCATCTAAAGTAAAGAAGGTTTCCTGAATCCTGATGGTTAAGTAAACTATGGCGTGAATGTAAAGTAAATCACCGAAAAAGTCTATAAATTTCACAAAATTAAGAGTAAGTATACACAATAATGAAATTGAACCTGTTCCGATCTTAAAAATAATTAATGACCATTTCGAACCAATTATTCTGCAACAATGCTTCGCTACTGCATAATTTTCGAGCGATAAGTAATTAGTATTGTTAAGATATTTGGACTGGGTGAAAATGGTGTTATAGGATCGTACATGGTATTGCTGGAATAATTAAGAGCTGCTCCAGATTGTCGCGCAGAAGATTATTGAAAATACAGGGTGATTCACTCGCTGGTAGCCCCAGCGGATATATTAGCGATACTCTGAGGCTACCAGCGAGTGAATCACCCTATCTTATTGACATATATATATATATATTAGTGATGTATGTCGCATCCGCATCCGCACCTGCGGGATGCGGATGTCTACTATTTACTAAATTGCTATTTTTGAAGCACAATTTGACCCTCATTCAGTTCAAATAGTGAAACTTGTGCAGCCTTCATTTGCGCAGTCTTCATGTAACTGTCAATGTCTGTTGTGTATTTGTATAATTAATTGTTCATGTTACATACATAACAATGTCATAAGCACACTATTTTCCAAAGGGTGGTGGTTGGGGAAAGTGGTTGGTGAGATGCAAGACGAGTTGGGTCCCTGTCCCGCATCCTGGTAACACACAGTTGTATGGCGAAAACTCGTCCTAAAAGAGAAGAGTGTACGTCAAAAAATTATAATTACAAAATAATATTATCTAATATCTAATATTATCGAATATCTAATATTTATAACTAACCAAAAATCGAAAGTCAATTAATAAATTAAGTATAAATTTAAACTATCATATTATCAAGCTGACAAATTTATGCATGAACATCCGCGGATGTCTGAAATCTGACATCCGATACATCACTAATATATATATATATATATATATATATATATATATATTATTCATCGATGTATTCATAGTTTAAGTGGAAATAAAAAGAGTTAAACACCTTTTCACATAGAGCACCATTTCGACCATGCGTATAAACACTTTTTTTCCTTTTAATTAAGGCTGTTGTAGAAATATAAATGATAGACATAAATGAATGCTGCGCGTACAGAAAATACAGGGTGTCAGAAAAAAAAGAATCCTACAAATTTAGTTATTTTAAATGAAATTTGTATAATTCTTTCGTGGACACTGTATTATCATAAATAGAGTATCCTTCACAACTGTCTTCTAATCATGTTTAGTTAAAGAATCAAAACAAAAATATGAAATATTTATCAACAGAGTTCACCTAAATATGAAAAAGACAGAGTATTCCACAAATTTCGTCTGTATGGAAGGGCTCTGCATTTCCATTACTTCTCATCAAAGAGTAATTTTAATTTTGGTAATTTATCGTTCTTTCAAATTAACTTTATTAAATTTTATTTTTAGGTAAAGTCGAACTTTTTAAATATAATTATTTATTCAGGTTCGATTTATTTAAAAATCTAGATTATTTCAAGTTAATACGAATTCATGTATAAATTTATATTCAAGCCTCTTTATTAAAGATTGCGCGCTGAAACTGATGCATAGATGATCAATGCTTGTCAAAGGGTTATTCCACTAAAAAATTATACTGTCAAGAACGCATTATATTAAAGAGAAGCTGATGCAGGGACGCGAGATATTCTCATTGTAGGAACACACCAAAACAATGATCAAAATAAGAAAGAATAAAAATAAGAAAAGAGGGGAAGAGAAGGGAAATGTTGAAAGAAAAAAGGGAGAGGAAAAATATCCGGGCTCAGTCAGATCCGCTTGGCCAGTTTTCTTTTACTGTTTCCACAGAGAAAAATTCAGTTATAACATCCAATAGAAATGGTTAATTTTTATCAATCGAACCGTGTTTCTTGTAAAATGTGAGTGTCTACGTCTTCAGTGGAGGAGTTTATACAAGAAAATTAACGAGTATAAATGGTTTCATGGCTGCAGTTTGAATATTTACTGAATTAATAAACATTCCACGAAGGGTCGTCGGACTTTCTTTTCACTCTGTATAAATTCTTAAGACTTTAATTTCCTTTATTCATCTTTTTTCTAAAAGTTAAACAAAAAAATTAAAATCAACGAATCAACCCTGTTTCACAACCAGTCTGCTACAGACGACGGATGAAAGAAAACTTCTACTTTTACAAGTCAGTGTTATTGAAAGGTTAATTGACATGTCAGTTTTGTGCTATTAAAATGATTCATGAATATCAAATGAACTACAGTTGATGGAAGGCTAAATTATAAATGTTAATTCAATGTTGAAAAAGTCAACCTGGTGCCTTGATCAAATTGAAAATACATTAATAGAAGAAATTTTATACTTTCATAACTGTCAATGTTATAACGGGAGAGATTGGTTAGTTTTGTGTCGTTGAACTCGATAATCAATATGAAATTAACTTTCTTTTCACTAGAAATTTTGGAGTTATTGAAGAATAGGGACCCCAGCCTTCTTTAGTTAGCTTTATAAGGCTAACTAACGAAAATATCATGACCTAACCAATCGTCAAGGGCGTACAGTTAACCTAACGATTGGTTAAGTTAGGTCGTGATATTTTCGTTAGTTAGCCTTATAAGCCTAACTAAAGAAGGCTGGGGTCCCTATTCTTTAATAGCTCCGAAATATTTTGTTATAATAGTGTTTCAATATTATATTTCAAGTACAAATACAACTCAGGACCAAAAAAATAGAATACCGTCTCAAATGACCTTGATAATACTTTTATGTTATACATCTTTATGAAGAATATAGAGTATCTGTGACGTCATTATGATAAAAAGACTCCTCTGTATGCTAGTTTTGAAAAAAAATTTAAATAGCAAAAACCTTATTAAATAGTGAAAAGTTAATGCATAACGACATATCAAAATATTAGAATATCTTGTCAGGTGTTACAAAAAAAGTAGAATGAATTCATTATGTTTATTAAGTACTGCCAATATATTAAAACTTTATCACAGCCCTTTTTAACTTTGCGCTATAGTATTTAGTTGGTCCACCCTTTGCCCTGATTACGGCGTCCAATGGAGGTGACATTGAATCGACAAACCTCTTGCATTCTTCTGTAGTTATCGATTGCCAGGTTGTCATGAAGCACCTCTTCAGTTCAGTAAGTGTTTCTGGTTTACGCTTTTGAACCTTTTGCTTAGCAATATTCCAGTGATTTTCTATTGGATTAAGATCGGGAGAATTAACTGGCCATGGAAATACTTCAATTTCATGAACACCAAACCAAGCAGATCTGCGCGAGTCGCATGAGCTGGAGCCAGGTCATATTAAAAAATAAATGGTTTGTCCCCATACAGCTGTTGTGCAGGCTCCAGCACGAAGTATTCCAAGATTTCGTGATAAACGTGACTATTGACAGTTCTGTTTATAAATGCAAGTGCTCCACATCATTTGCATTCATGCAACCCCATACTAACACACTCGCCGCCTTTATGAAATGAGATTTCGGTCACGAAACAGAAAATTAAGTTGATGTTAAATGCGAAGCAAAAGAGAAGACAAGTAACCTGATGCAAAGAAAGAGTTGCATGGACTGTAAACGAGTATCAAGAAGTGCTTTTTTTCAGACGAATCAAAATTTCGTGTCATTTGGTGACAAAAGTCCACGAGTTTGATGAAAAAAGTCTGACATTTGTCATGAAAGCTACCTGAAGCGATCGGTCAAATTTAAGGCTAAAAAAGTTTACGTAAAATTTACTTTTCACTATTTAATATTTATTTTAATTTCACGAAGGGCCTTGAGATTTACAAATTCGTAATTTCTCTATGTACTGCGTAATCTCTCCTGACTAATCAGTTATGTCGGGAAGGAATGGAACTTATCCGCATTTTTACACAAATTTGTAGCCTCTGAAATATCTGGTGTGTCCTTGATAATAAAGACCGAGAAAAATAGATTTGTTTCGAATTTATCTTCTAAACTGTAAGTGTCGTTAAAATCCACTAATGGCTCATTACTATCCCTTTACGCATTTCAATTACTAAATTAATCGTAAAACATTTTTATTTTCTTTACTGTACCTTTAAATGGCTATTTCGATTTCGAATGGCACCTTTAATTAATCGTTCAACCCTTTTTCTTCAAGTTAATGAAGTCATTGTAGTGTTGCTGTGAATATCCCATTTTTGCATTTTACGAGCTCCATTTCTTTCTTTAATTGCTCGTCCTATTTCCCTGATCCAATATTTTGGGAGCTTAGTTTAACAAACTCTCTTCAGCTTCCTGGGACGCGCGGCCTATCAATATTTGCTATTAAATTTTTGCCCTTCTCACACTGTTAACTATTCTTTATGCTTCTTTCTTCATTTCTGAACGCGTTCAAATCGACTCCTAAGATTAGATTTTTTATGGCTATTTAATTTTTTTTATTAGTTTTAAGGGTAAATGATAGCTGCTATAAATTTTCTTAAATTAAATTCTGAACCAGTAAAAAAAATTGCTTCAAACGTGTTACTAATATTCAATTTAAGAAAAGGTCTGTTCCTCTTTTTCTTTCACTTATTCACTTAACTTCTGATCTAGTTCCAAAAACTAAGGTTAATGGCTCTGCAGTTTCGAACTGTTTTGTTACAAACCCTCTTTAATATGGCGTAGTTCAGTAAAATTTCGGATATCTTTGATATATTCTCTTGCGCAGATCAATGATTGCAGTTAACGCATTAACGCAAAAACAAAACAGCAAAGAAACAACATAAAATAACAGAACTCACAAATGAAAAGGAACAAAAACAAGACGTAACGAACTTTCCTTAACAGTAGTAACACGCGTTTCTTTACGAATTACAGTGCATCATCCATATTTCTTTCATATTAATTTTAGGACCACGAACTTCTGGTTAAAAAAGAATTCTCTGAGGGACAAATCTTCGAAGAAACACTCCCAAATGCCTTGTTCCTAAATAATATAAATAATTAAAATTAAGAATAACTTTTAAATTAATATAAAATTTCTACATGTCAGTTATGTTACTAAACCTCACTGACTGAAAACAAGGACTACTACTACTCATTACATGAAGGTCTGAACTAGCAAATGTGTTAATGATTTATTAGTATTTTTATTCCCTTTATTACATAAAATAATGACTTAGAATGATTTGAAACTAATTAGTTAACAAGTATTGGTAATAATAATCTTAAACTGTTAACTTCTTAAATAATAATTAGCAGCGCCTAGATGTTCAATTAATTTATTAGGTGAAAGGTTCGCGGATTCTCCCGAAGTGACGTCCCAACTAGTTGATCATCATTGTCCCGTTCGTGAGTGTGTGGGTGTGCCAATGTTTGGTAGTGCGGGCACGAAAATGTTTTCCAAACTAATTTAACTCTCCGCAGCCAAGTGATTTTTCACTGTTTATGAGCTTGTCTCCATTACAAATTTTATACGACAATTATGACTCATTGTTATTATACAACACAGCAAAGTTTAAATATTTAATCTTAAGTTTGTTCACAGAATAAATTAAATTACACTTAACGTTATACACTTAATAAAGGGGAAAAAGTCTTCATCGGAATTCAAATAGGCTTAATGAAATGGGAAATATGACCTAGCGCGGGACAAGAATAAGCCTAGGGCCTCAAAGAACTACTTTGGCAATCCCTAGGGAGGAATTAAATTAACTTCTCTGACCTAAGTTCATCTTAAAAGTAGGCCCTTTTTCTTATGGGCAAGAGTGGAAAGATTGAAGTGTAAATGACATCGGAGGGAAAATGCAATCTTCTGATGTATTGTGTACGACCCTCTCTCCATAACAAATTTTTCTTCACCTCTTATCAGCTACCAGCTATAGTCGTCGATGTACCAGTAAGAACAATTTTTTTCCCCCCAAGTGTTGCAATAAAAACTGACAAACATTAATCACAGTTATAAAGTAAGCATATGACCACAGCTGCTACGAAGGCTGTTAAATATCCACACTGACTATTACTGTATATCATTCACCCTTAAAAATTAATTAAATAGTATAGTACTATAAACCATAAAATGTAACTCATTACTAAAATATGAACATTCATTCAAAATTTTGTAGGAGCAACAAAAAGAGAATAATAATATATTGTAAATAAGTAAAAACAACTTAACAAGGTTAAATGCATTATACGATTACTTCGTCTCATTGTATCTTTATTATTCAGAACGAAATAAATCATAGATTTAAGACCTTACAAAAACGTTGTGTCATAATACAGCTTCCTGTCGGTCAGCTAAGTTAAGCGACATTGAATCTGGGTAGTAGATGGATGGTATCATGGTAGACGGTCCTCTGCGTCAAGATTATGTGGCAACCCACGTAAAATTGTAGGCTCCCCGTATCAATATGACCTTAGATTTTGTGAAGGAGGTTAAACAACCCCAGCATTACATTACGTTTTCTTTACAAAAACACAAGGGATACTATTTAATTATGTTGTTAAAAATCTTCGCCTTAACGAGTAGTTGTTTTTAAATGAGGACAGTTTTTGTGTTACTAAGAAAACAACATCTTTATTGGGGTTGTTGTTGTTTTTAAAACAACTTAAAATGTTTAACCTTCTTTTTGTTGTTGAACTATTGAGCAGTTTTTTCCCGTCTAGAGTAAATTCTCTGAAAACGAAACAACTTTTGCGGTTTTTTTTTATCCAACAGACATGAAACGATGGTCAAATTTCAGTCTATCTTTTCCTTAAAAGCAATGACCCATATATATATATATATATATATATATATATATAGCTGTAGTTACTGAAGCATTTTCCGTGGGAAATAAAGAGCGCATTGTGCGAGTAAGGGACAAATTTAAGAGGCCAATAAAATGGAAAAATGAGAGGAGCTTTTTCTTTTAATCTTTTGCTTGGGAAACATTCTTCACGTACATATATTAAACTAAATAATTATATATATATATATATATATATATATATATATATATATATATATTATATGTGTGTGTGTGTGTGTGTGTGTGTGTGTTCTGTATTTCGTTTCTTTGGTTTCTTTGTTCTCTTTGTTGCTTTTGTTGTTAACACCAAAATAACGAGTGAATAACATTTTTGCGGCTAACAGTATTAGTGCAACCGCGCAAATAATTTATTAAGTGAAAGTAAGTGAATTATGGTGTATACAAACAAAACAATATCACAATTAGAGAAAACGAATTCAAGTCATTCTCAGTGCAGTTCTAAACGTGGACAAGGCTGAAAACAGGAAAGTGGTCATAAAACAAGGCAGTCTCAGATTTTGTGTGGAAGGAAAAGGAAGGAAAAGGAAGGAAAAAAATGGGGAGCAAGTGTAGTTTACGCCCCCCTGACGCAAAAAGGGGACACAAACTACACTAGGTCAAAGTTGGGGAACGTAAACTACACTAGGATCTTTAGGACACATTTTTTAAATGAATGATTAGGTATACGCGGACAAAGTTGAGGAACGCAAACTACACTAGGATAATTTAGGGGAACGTAAACTACACTAGGCTAATGTAGGGGAACGCAAACTACACTAGGCACCAGAAAGGGACGTAAACTATACTCGCTCCAAAAATGGTTTAGAATACAGATAAACAGAAAAAAGATGAAAAATACTAAAAACAATCAGGAAATTGAATGAAAGAATTTTACCAACGTCTTTTATTGTGAAAATAAAGTACACAAAATCTGGCTTAAAATGAATACATTTAAACACTACAGTATATGAACAGAATGAATAAGAAAATCATTCGGTTTTATTGCTATTTTTGCGCCAGTACACGGAGAAGAGCAGAAATATAGTACAGGGTGGCCCAAAAGTTAGGATACATTATATTGGTTTATGTAATAAATGCCCAAACTGCAGTTCTTCTGTTGGGCATATTTTTTTAGGTGAAAGTGATTTGCCTTCAGCATTCGCTGAAAGGACCCCCTCGAAACACTTGTCTCTCTGGATAACCTTCGGTTTGACTACTTCTGGCTGTTGAACAAATTATCCATTATCAGTGTTGCAGTCACATCATCCATGGAGATTCTTGGCCGACCAGTACGTGGTCCGTCAAGAACACCACTCCCGGTGGCTTTAATTAAATCGCTGAATCACTTTTCTGACAGTTGAGAAACCAATGTTTTCTCCCTGGGTTTTCCTGATGAAATTAATTTGCGACACTTCAGTATTGCTTCCTTTTCTTGTTCTTGCATCCATGAATACCAACTGCACTCGCTTATTCTCGGTTAATTACCTAGCCATTTCTCACCTGGAACAGAAAAAACAAACAGTATTATTATAAATTAATTTTCCCTATGTGTCCTGACTTTTGGACCACTCTGTACTCTGTGACCGGAAAACGTTGAAAAACAAAAGACAGATAATAAAGCGAAGAAAGAATTACAACAAATTTACGAAGAACACCATGCAAGAAAAGACAGAATACGACCATAATAACGTAAATGGAGTGCAGGACACCGAAGAGACGCTATTGAGGGAAGTGTGGAAGAACGTTTTTTTAGGTTATTTAGTTTTATTTAGGTTAAGAGGTTCTACAGCGACATTACAAACTATGACAGAACTCGGACAATAATGTTATTATGGAAAATTTTGCAATTATCCAGGAAATCTATGCATTTTATTCAGTTTATTTACAAATATATATACAGGGTGTCCCATAAATCCGGTCTCATAGGAAAAATTATTTTAAATTAAATTTACAAAAGTAATGCCTTAGAACTAATGCCTTGAACTAATGCCTTGAACAAATGCCTTGAACAAATGCCTTGAACAAATGTTCAAACTGATGTCTTGGAAGTGAGTTATACTCGTGAGGAAAAGGTCTCCGAGGCTTTTTCTTCACGAGTGTAACTCACTTTCATATTAGCCATTGTGTGTTATTTCACCTGCAACAAAAAAAAAGGTTCTAAAACAAGACATGACATTAATTTGAACATTTGTTTTAGGTCTAATGTATTATTTTGTAAATTTAATTTAAAATAAATTTTCCGATGAGACGGGATACCCTGTACATATATATATATATATATATAGTTTACATAGATGAGTATAATTTCATTATTAAATACAGATACCATGCACAGTTGTGAACTGCCTTGTAGTAATGTCTAATTAAGAATTAAATGTTTGTTTATAAGAAATTAATAATGTTTGTTTAATAAAGAAGATGATAATATTTAATAAGAAATGTAATTACGTTAAATAATGGTGTGTAGTAATGTTTAATTAAGAATTAAAATGTTTGTTTATGAGAATTTAATAATGTTTGTTTAATAAAGAAGATAATAAGGTTTAAAAGAAATGTAATTAGGTTAAATAATTGTTTGGTTATAAAATACAAGTTGACAACACTAAGAATCGGCCCAAGCGAGGCTGGAGAGAAATGCCCCCAAAAAGGCAGTCATGGGACGGCCTTGGGCTTAGTAAGGTGTATTTGTGTGTGACGATGTAATTGTAAATTTAGAATAGTATTTCGTCTCTCTCTCCGCCTTAAAATGTTAACGTTAATTCCCCCGCCCCCTCGCATTACCCCGTTTATCTAAAAGCGTTTCGGCATAAATAAAAGTTCGTAAAGTATAATGAAGAGTATAATTAATCCCCCGGTCTCCTTTGCATTGTTTGAATCATAATGGCCTCCACCGGCTCGCGTGCTACCCGTATTTATAAAGTATAGCGAAACGAGTGTAAAGAGAACGATAAATGATAGAAGAGAAATTGCATAAAGAAAGAGCAAAATAGTATAAAAACGTAAAATAAGAAAGGTTTTAGTCTTAATTACTACAGCCTTTAACAAACGTGCACGCTTCAGGCTGAAATCTACTAGTTAGATTATACATTTTTATCAAATTTTATAAGGGACTTAAAACAAAAGGAAACTTACAGACTACGACATAATACGAGTATGTCATATTTTGAACATTTAATTAAATAAATTTTTAAAAAATTCAAAAATTTTATAAATCCTACAGAGTTTGATAAGAGACTTAATCTTAAACTGAAGATAACTTTACTCACTAGGACATACACCTATGTTAAAAGCTTAATACCGTACAAAGAATAATAAAACCAGTATGAATATGAAGTCAAAAGTAATTAGAGAAGTTATCAGAAGGATAATCAAATTTTTAATATTAATAGCAAGTAATAATAAATAATAACAATAATAAAAAAAGGATTAAATTCAATAACTTTGGAATTTATTAAATTTTAATTGCTTTATAAAAGAGTGAACAATGACCGAGTTTAATTCATTCGTTAGATTGTTCTATAATTCCATCACGCTAAGTAGTAGTAGATAGGGAGTGCTGGAACTCGCGTTTCTTCTGTCACTCTCTTCTTTAGCTGATCTTTTTTTCCGTTTCCCCATCTACCCTATGAGTAGTCCAGGTAGTCCAGCATGTTCTCAAACATTCACTTCTTCCTTTATTCTTCACTACACATACATACACTTTACACAATGCACAATCTTTTCAAAATTTATATATATAAAAAAAATGGCAGTAGCCTCAGAGACCTTGATTTTGGCTTTCTCCTTCTTATGTAGGGTATGAATTTTTGCGGGCGCTTGCTCTTGGCTCCTTTTTACTGCATAAAAAAATAACATTTAGAAACTTATCAGGCAAACTCACTTACGGTTTTTGGTATACCGACACTGAATTTTGAATAAATAGAAAGCAGTAAAATAACGATAATGGCCTTAGTTTATAATAAATGTAGCAAATAATAATAATAATAGTAAATGCTGAGAGATTCTCATTTCTAAACATATTAATAACATTGGAATATATGCATATTATTATTATGAATTACAATCCTTAGGTACTCTATTGGTTGTGGGTAAGTGTTTAAATTATTTGGGACGTGGGTTAGGTTTTAGTTATTCGAATAAAAATTCACTTTCATTGAAAAATTATTGAAGTAATTAACAGATTTGATTGGAATTGTTATACCGGTACCGGATCTCTTTATTTATATATATATATATATATATATATATATATATATATATATATATATATATATTGTCCCGTTGTGAGCCAAAAACTTCAATATCTCACCTGGGAGGTCTTTCCTAAAATAAGTCATCCTTTTGAGAAGGTTTCTCTTATAGCTTGACGATCAGATTGAAAGGAAAATATTTCGAAGGATTAAATTCCGATATAAAACAATGACACAACAAAGGATAAAAATTTAACGCACGCAATTTTTTTCCTTATCACAACATTGATCGATACACATTTAAAATTAAAAGAAACAAGAACTAAAATTCGCCCCCAGAGAGATAGAAGGGGTATGAACGATTGAATATGAATTCAAAGGAAGTAGAGGAGGAACTAAACGTAACGAAACTTATATATAGTATTGAAACACGTTATCGAAGAAGCAAAAACGAAAACGTAGCAAAATTGAGAGGAAGGTCAGAACGTTATTTAGACAACGGAAACAAACCGTAAAAAAAAAAAAATATCCACGGATGCAAAACAAACGGAAGGCTCATGCTATAAAAACAAAATATACCAAATAGAAATAGACCTAAAATAAACATTTACCCGCAAGACAAACGAGGAAGAAAATAACGGAAACCAAAAAAATAACCCAAAATATACCTTCATCTTTACAAAAAGGAAAATTTTATATATATATATATATATATATATATATATATATATATGTGTGTGTGTGTGTGTGTGTGAAAAATCGCCCCACCAGGATTCGAACCCACCACCTCTTGAGTAGAAATTGAGGATGCTGTTCGTGCATGACATTTCATATATACAGTGTGTGTGTTGTGTGTATATATATATATATACACACGCACTGTATATACAGTGTGTGTGTGTGTGTGTATATATATATATATATATATATATATATACAGGGTGTCCCAGAATTAACTATTTCAATGAAATCGAACAAATTTTTTAAAAACACACTTTTATTTATGTTTATCATGTTTAATATGTGTTAAAATGTATAAATTTCTAAATTTTTTTCATAATTTTATTTTCATAATTTTTTCATTATCTGGTCCAATGAAAGACCGTCTGAAGTCATAGAATGGCAAAGAGACTCTCCAAAAGTTAACGTGTGGCTTGGAATGACTAAATCCAAAATTTATGGTGCTCCATCTTGTTGAAACACAACATTATCAAGAATACCATGATCAAGAAGCTGTGGTTTGAGAAACTGCTGAAGCATATCAAGGTAGACGGTACCTGTTACAGTTGCCTCCGCAAAGAAGAATGGGCCATAAATTTTGGATTTGGTCATTCCAAGCCACACGTTAACTTTTGGAGAGTCTCTTTGCCATTCTATGACTTCAGACGGTCTTTCATTGGACCAGATAATGAAAAAATTATGAAAATAAAATTATGAAAAAAATTTAGAAATTTATACATTTTTAACACATATTAAACATGATAAACATAAATAAAAGTGTGTTTTTAAAAAATTTGTCCGATTTCATTGAAATAGATAGTTAATTCTGGGACACCCTGTATATATATATATATATATATATATATATATATGTGTGTGTGTGTGTGTGTGTGTGTGTGTGTGTGTGTGAAAAAATCGCCCCACCAAGGTTCAAACCCACTACCTCTTGAATAGAAAATGAGGGTGGTGTTTGTGCATGATATTTCATATATACATACTTATACATTAGGTATACTTTAGGTTAATTTGAACGACGGTTCAGGATCGACCTGAGGTTGATTAATTCCGTCAATAAAGAAAAAAAATAAACGAATTTACCTGTTGATGAGAAAACCATCGAAGTATAAATGAATCGAAATGAGAATTCGCAATTTTTTTTAAATCATTATTCCAAATGCATTTTAATGAATGCGCTAATTTGGACGGTATATTTAACATAGTTAAAAAAAAAGAGATTAAAATAGGCGTCAAGATGTTTATTGCTTATTTGGAACAGAACTTACTCATAATGATCACATTTCAATTTTTAAAAGGGATGTAATGGTTTTTTTTTCAGTGTTAAATGATGAATAAAAGGTTCTCTCAGGGACAAGGGGTTTATGTAAATCATATTTGTCCACCGAATGTCACCCCCATCTCTACCCGACCCCTCCAAAATAATAATAAAAATTCCGATTATACGTATGTTTTTCAGCTTCTAAAGAATATTAACAGTAGAAGACCAGTGTGTAACTTTTTACACATAACGAATAGTGTGGATTGTAAATTAAATTTCTAGGTTGAATTAAGTAATTTATTGTTACTAAACAATAATAACAACTAACTTACGTACAATAAAAGACATCATTTTCAGAAAAAATAAATGTGTTTTTATTGTAATAGGCTACGCTGGCTTTCCACGGTTAAAAAGAGACAAGAGATAACGTTGAGTTACAGCAACAGTCATTTTCTCCAAAGAACTTTGACTAGAAAAGCTTCAAACGCAGAGAGAAGAGCGGAGCAGAAAATTGAAACTGTCTTGAAAATACAATTCAAACATAAAACAAACTATTCCTCTATTTCACACATTTTAGTTTCAATTTCTGATTCAAGAGTAAAAATAACATTTTTTTTTCTGTGAAGAAATCTATGAAATTCCAAAGAAAGAGCGAAGCCAAAAATGTCTGAAGCTGAGGGCGAATGGCTTCCGGGAGAAAATTCACTTCGAATAATAGATTTAATTTCAAATGATTTTGAGTTACTCTCAAGCATCATTAAATATGTACGGTTTGATATCGGTTTGTAGCAGTGGCAGAACGCTTTTAGGAAAGCAGAGTCACTTTACAGTTAGTAACAATAAGAGGTTTACTTAATGAAGGTTTAGGCTTCGAGTATCAGTTATACAGGGTGTTCAAAAATAAAAAAGCAATCCATTGGAGAATGCATATATCATTGTAACCTAACCCTTTTCTTTCTGTTTCAGTGATCATTAAGTACAAGAATGGTGTTCATAGTTCAAGAAAGGATAGTCATTGTTGAAACTCACATTAGAAAGTGAAGTTATGAAACCACCACGGATGAATTGGTCAGTCAGGTCAACAGTCAGCGTACAGTAGACGGCATATCAAGAAAGACATTAAAAGAAGTGTTCGATAACATGATTCGTCGTGTACACTTATGTGAAAATTATAATGGCCAACACATTAAAATTTTTGTAATTTACTGATAAACATGCATTTTCCAATGTATTGCGTTTCTTTTTGAATACCTGTATATGAATATGAATATTAAATTTAATAACAAGATTGTGCACCAATTTATAATGTATTTTTGATGGCCAATTTGTAGCCATGTTTGATGTGTAAATCGGTACTATAAGGAATGATGTTTATAATTACGGTTATGAGTGATTGTTATTAATAATCAGTGATGAATGCTTGGCCGAGGTCACCAGATCTTTTCAGATCAAAGAATGTTACTAATTAAGTTATTAATTAGGTTGATTGATAGAATGACTTTTTGTCCTTTATTACACAAAATAAAATAATTTACGAATGAGACAGAAACATGTCGTTTACAGTTGCAATTAATGATTTATGAATGAGACAGAAACATGTCGTTTACAGTTGCAATTAATGATTTATGAATGAGACAGAAACATGTCGTTTACATTTGCAATAAATGTATACACTTGGAATTATAACGCGCACGGTAAATGATTAGTCTTTATATAAGTTAGGTGAATGACACCAAGTCCAAGTGGGGCTTGCACGAATGATGTTTACATGGTGTTAGCTCGTGGGTCACTGAAGCTGGTGTTCGAAGAACGAGGATACGTTGAGGCATGAGTGAATCTTCGCGATGTGACGTCATCTTAGTCGTTCTTGTGTGACGTCATCTTGATCGTGTTTGAGTTGATGGAAATCGCTCTTGTGGCTCGATGTGTTGATGGAAATCGCTCTTGTGGCTCGATGTGTTGATGGAATATTGCTAAGGTATTTGCAAACGTCTCTGCATCTTCAGTTGGACATTACATATATATATATATATATATATATATATACAGTATACACCAACCTCTTTTATTTATACACCAGTTCTATCCTCCTGTTCTTTGCAAATGCGTCGATTACTTTATCGTGAAAATTACAAATCATATAAATAACTGAACACTGTTAAAAATACGCTCGAATTATATTTGAATTTGTGCACTTGTGGAGGGGGACGAAGAGGGTAGGGGAGGAAGGGGATGGGCAGTTGACGAACGACATTAACCCCAATATAACAACTTCACTTTGATTTACTCATAATTAAGCAAACTCTGATTACAATTAGCTTGTGTTTCTTCTTCTAAAAATATATTTGGTAATTATAGCCAGTTATTTAATCATTTAATGCTATAAGCTCATTAATTAAGCACTTTAAAAGGATTCCGTTAGCTTAATAGCAGGAATAAGCAACTCTCTAAGTTGCTTCCACAATCCACGTTTTGCCTAAAGAAATGAATGCGTTATGGGACTGTTTCCATTGGTGAATATTTTTTATTCTTTTAAGGCATAATATTAATTCATCCCTAAGTATAGCGATCGATAATTTTATTGTATATCACTTATTACATTTATACTATCGTATAAGCAGTGAAATTATCGGTGAATTGAGACAATTTTTATAAAACACGAATATAATAAATCAAACAAAAGACGCAATTATCAAGGTTGCTTCCACTGACGCCCGTCTCGACGCAACAAAATTACTGCTCTCCCCCTCCTTTTTCAATGCACTGATTTGGATTTCGAGCTTTCTGTATTAAAAAAATATTTGAAAGGAGTATAGCCTAGTGATAATT
>JAJOZX010002198.1:182500-207500 GCA_023014485.1 Bathynomus jamesi
GCTAATCTTGTGCTAAAAATCGGTAGTTTTTCCCTTACAAATTTGTATGCTCCTCCCACAATCCTTTAATGTTTAATAATTTTTTAATTTTTTTTTTATCTCTCCGTTTATTGTATATATATTAGTGATGTAGCGGATGTCATTTTTTTCACATCCGCGGATGCGGATGCGGATGCGGATGTCTACATTTTCGTTATTTTTTAGGATATATTCGAGATTTGTTGTGTTTAACGTATATAATAAGTTATTATATAGAGAGAGCTGTAGCTATAATGTAGTATAATTGATTAATTGTACAATAATTGCTGTACTTTTCCCTGAACATATAAAATAATAGCAAGCATCTAACTAATATAGAAATCAATTAGTGAATTCGTTTGCAAATAAATTCGTTATATTTTGTTGAGTTTCACCCACAATTAGAAACCATAATTGTGTTACCAGGATGCGGGACGTGAACCCAACTCAAATGCACCCCACCGACCTCTTTCCCCAACCTCCACCCTTATAGAAAGAGATCTTTAATTAGCTTGATAACTATTTATATTAAGTTTAAAGTTTTATTAGGCATATTTATAAATGAGTAATTAAAATAAAGTAAACTAAGATGTTCATCGTTTAATGTTCAAACTTAATTATAGGAAGGTTATGCTTAAGGAACATTAATTTTTCTGCCTTTTCTGCTGCCAGTCTGTTTCTCTTTTCATCATATATTAATCCAGCACTGCTAAATAATCTCTCGCTTGGTACGTTTGTTGGAGGACAGGCTAAATGTTTCCTTGCAAGTTTACTCAAGTATGGATAGATATTCTGCGTATTTTTCCACCAACTAATAGGATTGTCACATGCAGCCAGGCGTTTTTCTTGGTGATAGCTCTCGATCATTTTTACTACATCTTTTGACATCGCGTAGGTCTCGTCATTGCTGCTTGACTCAAGAAACTGAGAGACAGATTCTGTGATAGATTTGCTTGTTGAAGGTGTTGGTTCTGTCACTGAAACTTTTATTCTTTTGGTGGGTGGCGAAGCGACAGATTCAAGAGATTGAAGCTCTTCAACTGCTTTGCCAAGTGATGATTTAAGTCGTTCTAATGAACTAGGTGAAAATTACTTAGCTTTGTAACGTGGATCTAAGTAGGTTGCAAGAGAGTAACTTCATACAAGAACAGCCTCTCGTCTTGTCGCTTGCATCACTTTTGCGCACAATGAACTAGTTCTATTAATAAAGTAGAATTTGATAATTTCCGCTTATTAATGACGTTTTATCTCAACGGTCCACATCCGCACGACATCCGCAGTCCAAAGTGCGGATGCGGACGCGGATGCGGATGCGAGAAAATGTGCAGATGTCCCGCGGATGCGGATGCGGATGCGGATGTGACCTACATCACTAATATATATATATATATATAGTTTTTTTTTTTTCTGTAACCTATATATAGGCTGTAACCCTTTATGTACTTCAGTGTTCCTGAGGATGTCATTAGACGAAAGCGCTTGAGCACCATTCTATGTTTCCTTTCCTTCGTGGTTTTATTCATCATAAATATTTTTCACGTGTTACTTTCGTGAAATAATTTTCATACATATATATATATATATATCACACACACACACACACACACACACACACACACACACACACACACACGTGTAATATATATATATATATAATATATATATATATATATATATATATACACACACACCTTACCTTATGAACCTTATGTTGTTTCGTGCGTTGGTCTCTCTTCACGAGAGTTGCTTTCTTGTGCTCTCCATCGTATATAGCCCGGCACGCCTGGCTCATCTTGTACCGTCCTGAGCCAGGCATCCAGTCTTCTCTTCAAGACTTCAACTTTGACCCCCGTTACGTTTCTGAGGTCCTTTGGAAGCTGGTTAAAAGTCTTGGCCCCCTGACAACCAAGCTATTTTCCTTCAGTGTTGAGGAGGTCCCTTGTCGGGCCCTTAATTTGGGAACACTACACATTCTGCCTTTCCTATTTTCCAGTGTAGTTTGAATGGTAATTGGGTTTAGTTTTAGGTTTGGTACCAGTTTTTCGATCATTTTCCATATGTAGATTATGGTGTACCTCTCTCTTCTTTCCAGGGAGTACAAATTTAGTTTACGTAGTCTTTCCCAGTAGTTGAGTTCTTTGCAGCCATCAATCTTGGCTATGAAATGTCTTTGCGTTTCTTCTAGTTCATTAGTTTCTTCCTTTTTATATGGGGACGTCAAAACTGAGCAGTATTCAAGTTTTGGTATAATCAGTGTTTTTAGCAGGGGAATGATTACTGTCCTGTCCCTTCTCTTGAACGTTCTTAGTACCTGTCCGGCGACTCTTTTTGCTTTATTTATCGCTACCTGATTTTGTTTCGAATTTCGCATCATCTCTCATTATTATCCCGAGATCGATCGCTTTCGTGCTTCTCTGAATTTCCTGTCTATCTGGAGCATAATATGCAGTCTAAGTTCTTCTGTTCTACCATATCTCAAGAGCTGAAATTTCTCGGTGTTAAATGACATTTTGTTGTCTTTTGACCATTTGTATATTTTGTGCGTGTCCCTCTGCAAGGACTCCACGTCATGTACATCGCTGATTTTTCTGCTGATCTTTGTATCGTCTGCAAAGGATGTTACTATACTTTTGCTGTTTACTCCGCTGTCTATGTCTGTTAGCATGATAATAAACAGGAGTGGGGCCAGTACTGTCCCTTGTGGTATTGAGCTGCGTACTTCCGATTCTGATGATGATATACTTTGAATTTTGACGACCTGCAGAAGTTGTCTGAGGAAGTTGTAGATCCATTTTCCCACTTTGCTTGTTATTCCCATATATTTCATTTTATGTGCTATTATACCATGGTCACATTTGTCGAAAGCTTTAGCAAAATCTGTGTATATAACATCGTAGTTGTCATTGCCTTCCAATGCATCTAGGATATTGTTGTAGTGTTCTATTAGTTGTGATAGGCATGATCTACCTGATCGGAATCCATGCTGATTTTCGTTGAATCTTTTCCGTGTCTCCAGGAAATCATAAATTTTCTCCCTAACTATTCTTTCAAATACTTTGGTGAGGTGGGACGTCAATGACACTGGTCTATAGTTATTTGCTTGAGATCTGTCCCCTCCTTTATACAGGGTGTTTCAGGAGGAAAGGTCAATACTTCGGGAGGTGATAGTATCGGTCATTGTGAGAAAAAAAGTTTGTATGAACATGTGTCTAATTCAGAATGGTTGCGAAGATAGAGCTGTTTGAATCTACAAATACAAAAGCATTGTTAATGGTAATCAAGAAAGAGAAACCAATTACTGTTTCTAACATTTAATGTTTAAACATTGGCATTTTGAATGGTATCAGATACAGAAATGACAAATTTGTTACAGTTTACAATACGTTTTCGAAAATCCCACCGTCAACCTCAATGCACTTTGCAACTCGTGTGCGAAGATCGCGTGTGTTCGTCGTCTGAGTTGATCTTGACGTTCCTTTATGCGGGCAGCAGTATCCAAAATGCGCGCGAGCAATTCGTCTCGTGTATCCACCTTTCTTTTGTAAACTTGACTTTTCATCCACCCCCACAAACAATAATCTAACAGAGAGAGGTCTGGAGATCTTGGTGGCCATTGAATGGGACCACCGCGGGGGAAGGAAGAGCTGCGCGCGCATCAGATTCAAACAGCTCTATCTCCGGAACCATTCAGAATTAGACACATGTTCATATGAACTTTTTTTCTCACAATGACCGATACTATCACCTCCCGAAGTATTGACCTTTCCTCTTGAAACACCCTGTATATAGGGACAATGTTTGCTCTTTTCAAGATGCTCTGTATTTCCCCAGTGTCTAGGGATCTTCTCCATATCCAGTATAAAGGTGTAGCTATTTCATTTTTACAGTTTTTAATCAACAATGCGTTCCACTTGTCCGGACCTGCAGCTGAATGTGGTTTCATTTGTCCTATAGCTCTCGCTACATCTTCTGGGGTAAAATCAAAGTCTGTTATATACTCTCCTTTCAATTCCTCTTCAAAGAATGCATTTATGTCAGGTATCGCTTTGTCACTTTTTGTGTTACTGAAAAATGATTCATATTGAGCTCTCAATGTATCAGATATTTCTTTTGGATCTTCGGTTAGTTCATTATTTCTCGTCCTTAAGGGCCCAATAGCGGCGCGCGTTTTTGTTTTCCTTTTCGCATAGCTATAGAAGTATTTTGGATTTTCCTTTATTGCTTCTACCGCCTTTTCCTCTTCCCTCTCTGTATGGTCCTTAATCAGGGCTTGTATTTCCCTATCGATACCCTCCAGTTTTTCTTTTATTGCTTTCCTGTCATTATCTCCGCAGTTGCCTAACTTCGCCTCCACTCTCTTTCTTTTGCGGAATAATCTTCTCTTTTGCCTCTCTAGCCAGCTCCTCTTTCCTTTTGGCTGTGATTTCGGAGCATATTTTTCTAAAATTCTCAGCGTTTTTTCTTCCAAGGTTGTTAGCATTTCTTCAGTTGTTTTATTCTCGAAAATTGTTCTCCATTCTATTTGGGCCATGTGCGATCTGATTGCTTCCCAATTTATAGTCTTGGAGTTTAAGTTAAAGGCCCCAAATTTGCTTCTTTCTTCAATATGTGTATTGTCTTTTAATGCTGTCGTCATATCTGTTGATATCTCGATTAAGTTGTGGTCTGAGATAATGGTTGGGGTTATTTTTATATCAGCAATCAAGTTCGTGTTATTCGTGAATACCAGATCCAGGCAGTTATTTTTTCTGGTATTTTCTGTTATCTCCTGTGTCAGCATAAACTCATTTGTGAGAGTCATCAACATTTTTGCTTGCTCCTGGTCTTTTCTTGTGCCCCCCTTTTCCTGATGAATATATCATATATATTCCTATCCACCTTTTTGTATTTTATAAATGTGAAGTTAAAGTCTCCGCAGATCATTATATTGGGGGAGGGGGGGTTTATGGCCTTTATTAGCTTTCTGATGTCATCAATGGCCTCCTAGAATTTTTCGGTCGGGGTGCTTGGAGGTCTATAGATGACTATTACTATCACGTTTAGTGTTTCTCTTTTCACTGGTAGGAGTTCCACATAGCTGTTTGATTTACTTATTATCGTCTCTGTCATATGGCCTTCCTGTACATATATAGCACAGCCACCTTTACGTCTCGTCGTTCTATCCGCTCTTAATAAGTTGAAGCCCTCTATATTTATCTCTTTCTTATCAATACAATGTTCGCAGTTTTCACAATTTCCTTGGCAATCCTTAAGATGAGTTTCTGTGAGGCATGCGATGTCCACCCTTGTTTCGTTCATAAATCCTTTCAGGTACGAAACCTTGTTGACTGATTGGTTTGGTCTTATTCCTTGAATATTAGCCAGGACAATTTTTATGTTCTCTGTTTTTCGTTGCCCCTTGTGCATTTCAAGTTCGTTTTCCTTCGATATCTCTTGATTCGTTGCCCTATGATCCTCCGAGAGAGATCCGTTTCCGTCTACTTGTACTGGTAACTTCTTGCCCGGTAGCGGTTTGGCTCGGGGGTTTCCAGCTGTGTCAACTGCATGTGGATGACATTTAGCATCCGTAACGTATCCGCGATGTTGAAAAAATTTTCTTGTTCGCTTATTGTGTTCCTATTGTTCTTCCTACTGTTATTGTTATTCCTATTGTCATTTAAAATTTTTCCTTTGTTCTTTGAGTCCGTCGGGAGATGTTGATTGTAGCATTTTTTTCCGAATTTGCAGGTTCCATATTTTGCGTAAGTCCTGCAAATGTCCGGGTGGTAGAATTTACATCTGTTTCCAAATTTACAATGACCATTATTATAGAAGAAATTGCATATTGGGGGATGTTCATATATACATTGTCCTCTTTTAAATCTGCAATTATCTTTTATATAATATCTGCTTATAATTCCTTCCCCATATTTACTTGTGGCCTTTGTTTTTTGCTCTTTATTGGGGGACAGTTTCACTCCGTTTTCTTGACTGCCCTCTTGTCTTCTCCTATTTGTGCTATTTGTGCTAGTTGTGTTTGTGTCCTTCGTTGCCCTTATGCTGTGTGTTGTCTTTACACTCTTTGTCGCCTGTGTTTTCGGCCTCGTTTTGTGACGGTATTTGATTTTTTTCTATTTCGCCTTTCTCCGTTTCTTCCGTTTTCCACTGTTCTTTGTTTCCACTTTCCTCTTTCTCTTCTCGTAATCTCTTTCTGCTTTAAATACTGTAAAAGAGTTTAATTCGGTCAAGCAGTTTTCGCAGAAATTTTTTATCCCATTAAACTGCTTTGCGTTCGTTATAAGGGAGATTTTTCATCTCCCCATTCTAGGCATTTAAAATCAAAAAGTAGCTGACAAAAATCACACCTCATCGCCCCTGTCTCGTCTGTTGCATCCTTACAGATACCACAGAGTTGCGGGTATGTATTAATTTCCATGTTGGTGAAATGACTCAAAAAGGGGTATTATAGGAGGTATTGTATTAGGTGGGGATGACTCAAGCTGGGTGAGGGAAAGAATTTTCCGTTACTCCGGGGGCGGGGGATGAGGGATGTGTTACGCTGTATACTTCTCACTGATTGGTCCTCTCTACTGTGGCTGCAGGGGATAATGGGGGGATATTTGCGGGCACTTCAAAAACAAAACTTTCCTCACAAAGAGACTCTCGGAAAAAAAAATGTATATATTAATTCACTTTGTTTTTATTTACTTTTTTTTTCGTACATGCCGCGATTTTTACTTTTTTAAAAAGAAATACCACTATGCACTATCGATTAACCCACAACATCGGCACCGTTTAAAACTGATTAACTGCAAGATTTTTACTGTAATACCGCTTTTATTCAGACTTCGATCGAAACACGTGTAACCGTCACAAGAGCAAACAAACATATATCCTATATATATATATATATATATATATATATATGATAAATAAAACCACGAAGGAAAGGAAACACAAAAAGGTGCTCAAGCGCTTTCGTCTAATGACATCCTCAGTGTTCCTGAGGATGTCATTAGACGAAAGCGCTTGAGCACCTTTTTGTGTTTCCTTTCCTTCGTGGTTTTATTTATCATAAATATTTTTCACGTGTTACTTTCGTGAAATAATTTTCATATATATATATATATGACTTGGTTTTATTCATTACATTTACTGTATGATTTATATTTTTATTTTAGCCTGTTTTCCTTTAAACCACCTTATAGAAATTTAACCCAAGGGTGTGTGTGTGTGTGTGTGTGTATATATATATATATACACACAGGGTGGGCCGAAAGTCTGGATCCATAGGAAAATATTTATTTTAATACATAAATTACAACAAATGGTAAATACTTAAAATGAATATCAACTTTAACTCGTAAATGCGTATCCGTGATACTGTACAGTAGTTCGTTCTCCAGTATAAATACTCAAATACTTTTTTTATTTCAGCCCAGAAATGGCTTCGAATCTAACAACGGAAGACCGGGTAGAACTTGTGCTCATGTACGCAAGACAGGGCGCTACACACAGAGAAGTTGCTACCGAATTCAATAGAAATCATCCTGATAAGCATCCAGTAACAAATGCGACTGTTGGCAAGTTGTTTAAACGTTTCAGAGAAACAAGAAGTGTACATGATCGACGGCGTTCTTGTCGTCCAAAAACTGCAACTGATGAAAATACCTTTGCAATGGTATGTGAAACTTTAACGAATAGTCCAGTAAAGTCAACAAGAAGATTATCAAATGAAACACGCATCTCGAGAACGTCAATTCGAAGAATTATTAAAAATCATAAATTCCATCCCTAAGTGTCTCGATGTCAGAGGCCGCCAATTTGAGCATTTGTTATAATTTGTTGTTTATACTGGAGTACGAACCACTGTACAGTATCACGGATACGCATTTACGAGTTAAAGTTGATATTCATTTTAAGTATTTACCATTTGTTGTAATTTATGTATTAAAATAAATATTTTCCTATGGATCCAGACTTTCGGCCCACCCTGTATATATATATAATTATATATATGATAAACACTATAGTTTTTTCTCTTTCATGTTGTTGGCCCGACGTGGGCAACGGGTCACTCGCAAAGAGGCCCAAAAAATATAGCTTCTCTCACCAGCTATCTGCAAAGCAGAGAGTATCCAGCTTTGGGACACGATCTAGGGGTTACAGCCACACTTAGCCTACTATATCCAGAACCTTAATAAAGCAAAAGACTCGTTGCATTCGCGTCGGCTTGAATACATCAAAGAAAAAGAGGTAACTATTGTATTTTTAGCCAAAAACCAAAACCTCAACTGGCAAAATTGAGCGTCCACTTTCCAAGGCACATAACATGTCCGTTTCGTGATGGGATTGAACTCAGAATGGTTCCCTGAGGTTTTTTCATGATACACACAGATTGTGCATGGAACAAGGAACTCTTCTGGGAAAATTAAATCCACTATAGTCGGAATAAGTAATGGTAAATGACAAACACTATAGTTTTTCTTTTTCATGATGTTAGTCCGACGTGGGGAATGGGTCACTCGCAAAGAGGCCCAAAAGATATAGCTTCCCTCACTAGCTATCTGCAAAGCAGATAGGATCCACTTTGGGACAGGATCTAGGGGCTACAGCTACACCTAGCCTACTATATCCAAAACCTCAATATAAGCAAAAGACTCGTTGCATTCGCGTCGGATTGAATACATCAAAGAAAAGGGGGTAACTATTGTATTTTTAGCCAAAAACCAAAACTTAAACCTCAACTGGCAAAATTGAGCGTCCACTTTCCAAGGCACATAACATGTCCGTTTCGTGATGGGATTGAACTCAGAATGGTTCCCTGAGGTTTTTTCATGATACACACAAATTGTGCATGGAACAAGGAACTCTTCTGGGAAAATTAAATCCACTATAGTCGGAATAAGTAATGGTAAATGACAAACACTATAGTTTTTCTTTTTCATGATGTTAGTCCGACGTGGGGAAAGGGTCACTCGCAAAGAGGCCCTAAAGATATAGCTTCCCTCACCAGCTATCTGCAAAGCAGATAGGATCCACTTTGGGACAGGATCTAGGGGCTACAACTACACCTAGCCTACTATATCCAGAACCTCAATATAAGCAAAAGACTCGTTGCATTCGCGTCGGATTGAATACATCAAAGAAAAGGGGGTAACTATTGTATTTTTAGCCAAAAAACAAACTTAAACCTCAACTGGCAAAATTGAGCGTCTACTTTTCAAGGCACATAACATGTCCGTTTCATGTTGGTGAGGAAAGCTATATTTTTGGGGCCTCTTTGCGAGTGACCCGTTGCCCACGTCGGGCTAAGATCATGAAAAAGAAAAAACTATAGTGTTTGTCATTTACCATTACTTATTTGGACTATAATGGATTTAATTTTCCCAGAAGAGTTCCTTGTTCCATGCAAGGTCTGTGTGTATCATGAGAAAACCTCATCTCAGGGAACCATTCTGAGTTCAATCCCATATATATATATATATATATATATATGTAACTTTTTATATAGTCTTATTTCTCTGTCAATCCGTGTAGGGGAATAAATGAAAAGCTTCTTACAAAAATAATGTATTCGTCAACAACTTTAGCATTAAATCAATTACAATAAAAAATGAAATCAGTTACTTCTTTTAAAGAAAAGACATTTGAGACACTTAATACAATTAAGTAAAATGCACAAGCAATTTAAATTTGACTGTTAGATAAGTTTAATCCACAATTGATAGTTATTTAACTGAATACAGCCGTAATTGTAATACGCAAGACCATTAAAATGAATGGACCAATCACAATTTAAGTTACAATCATAGGCCTGTTTGGTCTTCTACCGCATAGGTAACATACATAATGCGATTAGAATAAATGAAATGCGTACTACTTGAATTACACTTTGAACCACTTATCTGCCAGGTAGACCTTCCAAGATTGGATTAGCCGTTGCAAATAACGTACAATGGTAAAACACTTTTTAGATTACCCCAATTCCATAAATTATAGAGTAAATGTATACTCAATCGAAAGAACTCGGTACTCGTTTTCTTTACGGGAAAACATGGTAGACTATTTATTGAATCTTTTTAGTTACACAAATGTAACTCGGAATTCTACGTTTTCGTCCGTTAAATTTTAAGGAAAGACTATTTCAGCTTTGCGAGTAATTTACTCAAAATTAGAAGAACAATTTCGCTTCTCTGCACCACACACGATTTGATTTCGCTCGTGAGCATGTCAATTGGACTCCTCCAAAAGCAACCATCTCCGTAAAAGTGCACCGGGCGAATCTTTCTCCTGTTCTTCTCCACATTCTTTCCCGTCCATCGGATGTTCGAAGATTAAATCTTGATTCGTTCGTGAACAATACTCGTCCCCATTGGACCATAGTCCAATTGACATGCTCACGAGCGAAAGCAAGACGAGCGTTGCGGTGGTGTGGGAGCAATTCCGGGCCCATTGTTGGACGTCTAGCATGTAAGCCACTTTCCATAAGTCTCCTTCTAACGGTTCGCTCCGATACACTGACGTCTCGAGACCTTTCCAGCTCATTGTGGACGTTTGTGGCAGTCAAGCGACGATCTCGCAAAACACTCAAGACGATGAAACGATCGTCACGGGTAGCTGTGCAGTGCGATCTTCCAGATCCTGGTCTTCGGGTGTACTCTCCTGTCTCTACATAACGTTGGTAGACACGTCGAACCGTTGTTCTTGGAATTCCTAGCGCATCGGCGACGTAACGCTGGCTCCGACCATCTTCAATTAGGGCGACGACTCTTGCGACGTTCACGGCACTCAAATCCATTTTAAATGTCCAATTCTGAAACCCAAAAGAATTAGAAGTCTATCTGTTAGTAAACGCAAATGCCTACTCCGACTATTGGAAGAAAAAAGTGGCACTAACAGTCTAAGAGCAACTTAATGTCAGACTGTCGAATTCTTGAAAGAAGTCGAAAATTCGTTACAGCTAGTGTGTTCACAGCTGACGTTTTGTCTCGTTATTTCGTTGCCTCACAGACTATATTTTCGAATTTTAAAACTTTTATAAACAGAAATTTTTCCACTTTTTTTCTTCTTGCGACATTCTAAGTGGGCCGATTTTTCTGCCGCTCAGTGTATATATACACACGAAACAGTTTCTCTCCATTTTTCCTAATTCACACCAAAACTTGTAGTGAACAACTTCAGTACTTTGTTTCGGGATCTCAAAACCTGAAACATATTTAATTATTGGGTGCTGGTTAAGTGTGCGGTATACCTACGATTCGGCGGTCTACCTTTTAATTATAGCTTCTTATCTTGTTTACTAATTGTTTGTTTACATCCCATTGTCAATCGCCCTTGACGATTGGTTAGGTTTAGTCATGATATTTTCGTTAGTTTTAACGAAAATATCATGATTATACCTAACCAATCGTAGGTAGACCGCACACTTAACCAGCACCAATTATTGTATTAATTGTGTATGAAATATGAACTCACTTATTAGTTTGTAAAATATTATACAATATATTTATCAATTCGTCAGTTTTTGATGTTTTAACCACACCATCATTATCATCATCCTTGTCTTCATATATGTGGCTCATCAAAGACTGCAAAATCCTACACTCATCAGTCACTCGCAATTAAGTTCCTGAGATAATTTGAGTTTTCGTCAGCGAGCAAATTTGTCACTCATGTTCTGTGGCCTCTTCAATTGATATTATAATGATTCTCCTTGGTTGACTGTAATGAGAGGGAAATGAGGTTGAACTATGATTCCCCTTGACTGACTGTAATGATAGGGAAACGAACCATACATATATTCTCTACAAAATCAAACGGTCGTTACTCAGAAAGAATACATTGCATAAGGTATACATTACATCTATATAAGTTTACACAATGTTGGCATTAATGTTTAATTTTGTATTTTAATGGCAAGTAGTTTAATTACAGTAGTCTTATCTGAATATGCCATTGGGGAGCGTGATGAGAGCTTTTCAGGCAAAATCTTTGAGATTCATTTCAATTTTTATGAAATAAGAAAATAAATAGAAATAATGGAAAATAAAATAAACTTAAATTTAATTAATTCTGTCATTACAAAAGAGAATTGAGATAATCTTAGAAATAATAAAAAAAAAAGTGGTTAATAGTATAGTAAACAATACATGATGAAATATTAATAATAATTTAATTTCTGTTATGAAATGAAAATATGGTGGGTGTAAATATAGGGGAAATATGGGGGAATTTTAAAATAATAGAAATACAGATAAATGAGGCACATTATACAGGGTGTCCCGTAAGTCTGGACCCATAGGGAAAAATAATAAAATTACAAAATAGTCCAAAAATTTATTACATAATCTGTTCAAAGTGTCCGCCGTTGTGTCGCACACATAGTTGAAGACGCAATCTCCACTGCGACAGCACTTTCTGAATCACAGTCGCAGAAATTTCTTGACACGCCTCCACAATGCGTGCTTTAAGGTGGAAAATGTTCTGAAGTTTGACCTCGTACACTTTGGCTTTCAAGTGGCCCCACAAATAAAACTCCAGCGGAGTAAGATCATAATAAAAAAATAATAAAAATAATAATAAAAATATAAAAAAAATATTATAAATAAATTTTTGGACTATTTTGTAATTTTATTATTTTTCCCTATGGGTCCAGACTTACGGGACACCCTGTATATACGGTAAAATATAATAGAAACTTTCAAAATATAAGTTACGTAACTTGTGATTGCACCCGATTTAAGACTGTGAATTTTGCATATATTTGCATATATTTCCCGTTCTCCATGGGTTGGGAACGACCCTTAAACTCAGGACTGATAACACCCAAATTATTTACAAACGCATGAATACACTGTAATCACCACCATGAATACATTATCAACCCAAACTCTAGGGTTCAGTACCTAGTGGTACATCAGGTAAGTGCAACATCTCCATTTATACACTTTACAAACTGCCATTTCTCGTTTATTCACATTTTTACTAATTACATCCTTACATATTTTACACAGTCTTCTACTTTTCGCACTTATGCACTCCCTATTATATACCTTTTTTACAATTCTATCATTATTCATTCTCTCCACATGATCATGCTAACGTTATTCTCTATTCTCATTTCCACTGACTTTTTCACTCCATGTCTTTACCAAACATCCTCATTTCTCACGCGGTGAATTCATTCTACTGTACATCAATCACATTTCTTAAATTATTCATCCCACCTATTCTCACTCTTAACAGTGAACTATTATGCCAAACAAGCGTCTTGCATCCATACATCAGTGCTGGCACCAATACACCTTCATGTAAGCCTATTGTTGCATCTACATTCAAATACTGTCATCCTAGCAAGGCTTTTATCTTGTCCATAACTTGCTTTCCCCACTTCACTTTACTTCCTAAGTATTTTTACCTTTAATTTTTTTTTTGTTAATCGAACACCCAAAATATTTAAATTCTTTCCCAACCTCCAAATTTTTCTTTCTCTCTCAACAAGAACTTCACTTTTATTTATAATCACTGTCAATAATCTCTTTTCACAAACATCAAGGAAAACTTGCCATTGTTCCTTTTAATTTTCTTCACTGATTCACCCAGAAGCAATTCCCCAACATACATCAGATACCACAGTTGCCACTCATTTTCTTCCAAATTCAGATTTACTCCAATCTCCAGTATGCTTTCTTTCATGTAACGCATTACCTTATTCATATATATAAAACGCTTTAATTACAATGATGGTTTGATTAGCTTTGTATTAACAAATTCATTAGCGAAATGACGTATTATAATGCACCCTCAAAGCAGTGACTATAAATTTATTTCCTGGCAACCCTGGAATGAAGGATTTCAGGCATAAAGTACTCTTTTTTTTCATGTCTTCCTCTCTGAAGCTTCTGATGTTTGGATTATTAAATATTTCCTATTTTTAAAAAATTGCTCAGTGCTAAATTATTATTAACTGAGAAATTAGATTTAATGTAAAGATAAAATAGATAAAGTGAAAACCTTTAAGCGAGTGATTTCCGTTGGATCCAATAAAGGAAATATTATGTTCATGTAATGGTTTTCTTAAAGTTAACTAAAAATAACCCTGAATGGGGAAAAAGTTAAAAAGGGGATTTGACCGCGGGTCGATCCTGAATCTTAGTTCAAAGGCATTTATAAAGTAAATAAACTTTATGATGGCAAGTTTAAAACTTGCAATACTTTATTTTTTTTATGCAGGACGGAGGAGCCAAGGGCGAACGCCCACAAAAGCGCCCCCCCCCCCCCTCCATAGAAGAAGAAGAAAGCCAAAGTCAAGGTCCAGGGTTTTCGAGGTGCCTAGACAATAGACACTCTGCGTTTGAAAGATTGGAAATCATAGACAGGGGGAAAGATGAATTGCAATAAGTGCGAGGGAAAAAACCTTAATTAGAAAAAAAAAAAGAAACCACGTCACCTTCAATTTTCAATAAAGAAAAAATGTTGGGCTACTCCGTTGCCATATTGCAACATCATTTCCAGTTAGAACAGCTAGTTTAACCAACATTGGGTTTGTTCAGTATCGTTTCATGATTGGCCGTCCTCAGCCTTCAGATGATGCAGTGACTCGTCCCAGCAAAAATAGGACATTTAGTAAACGTTATAAACGTTTTATTGCCATTTATATAGGCGTTTATGGCGTTTACGTAAACGTCCCATTTCTTGCTGGGGTGGTTCGGACTCCCTCCGTCGTCACACGAGTTTTGCCTTTTCTAAGGAGATTAATTAATCTCATACATTATTGTCATTATTGGTGAAATTTTTTGGCCATATGATTTACATCAATAACATCGTATTCGGTTGTAAAAATTAAGATGGCATGCTTCAAGGATGTAATTTCACTGCAGTTTAATTCTATACCGATACGTACACTAATTTAAATTTTTATTTCTGTACCTAATTCCTTTTAGGAAAGAATTCATACCTATATTTCTTGAAGAACAAGTTTGTGTGCTACTACTAAAATTTTCCTTCTCTGATATTGTTACTACGTTTGGATATTGCCGATAAATTTACTGGTGGAAAGTTCTGAATTTTATATACTTGCGTTTATATTTACATTGTTATAGTTAAGTAACTGAATATTAGTGGTTTTTAGTGATTTAGAAGTTTTCAAAGCGTGCCGGCTTAATTTAACTTAAACTTGTGACGGTTATAAACGTTAACTACTTTAACTTGCGCGATGCCGTCGCAGAAAGCGTCGTGTGCTAGGTGTGGGGTTAATCGGTGGTATACTGATTTTAAAGATTACAACGGCGGTCCAATGGCGATTCTCGAGAGATCGATTTGTTTCTTTTGTGAGTTGGGTGGAGAGAGTGGATTTAAAACGTAGTGTACACGAGGTGACGGAAAGACTTGCAACGCTTGATGAGGGCAGGGGTAGGCTTATAGATGACGAAGGCCGAACCTATACTAACGTTGAAGACGTTAGTAAGTTGAAGGGTGAGGTTAGGAACCTAATTAGATAAAGGTTAGATAAAGTTGAGGAAGAGGTTAAAGTAGGCCCGAGATTAGTAGAAGGGAAGGGATTTAGAGTAGTTAAGGGTGGAGCTAGGCCACGTACGTTAGGTGATAGGAATCCCCCTCCTATCGAGGTTTCGAACCCTTTCGCCCAGTTGGAGAGGGATGTGAACGAGGGGAAAACGATTTTGGATCACCTGAAGATCAGGGCCCCCAGCCTTCTTTAGTTTGCCTTATAAGGCTAACTAACGAAAAAAAATGGGGCATGGACAAAAACTCACTGGACAAAAACTCACCGGACAAAAATTCACCAGACAAATGTTTTTGCGAAATACATACACTCTAGTCTAGATCTTAAGATCTCAACATTTTAGAATCATTGTAGATAATTACTCTTCATCTTTCAAATTGTTCATCTTTCAAATTGTTCTGTTTTTACCAACCAACCAATATTAATTTTTCACCAACCTACCAATCTTTCGTTATAAATTAATGCCCAGTTAGGTCAATTGAATGCCCGGTTAGGTCATCTGTACGCCCTTGACGAGTGGTTAGGTTGTCATGATATTTTCGTTAAAAACACATTGATTATTTAAAGTGTTCTGACATGTTTGTTTTTCATTTCTCCAAAAAAAGAAAGTTATTTTTGAAATCAGTGACCAAAACTACATTAGTATACCGATTTGGTTAAAAACAGAACAATTTAAAAGGTGAAGAGTAATTATCTACAATGAGTCTAAAATTTTAAGATCTAGACTAGAGTGTATGTATTTCGCAAAAACATTTGTCTGGTGAGTTTTTGTCCAGTGAGTTTTTGTCCTGGATTCAACGAAAATATCACGACCTAACCTAACCAATCGTTAGGTCAACTGTACGCCCTTGACGATTGGTTAGGTTAGGTCGTGATATTTTCGTTAGTTAGCCTCATAAAGCTAACTAAAGAAGGCTGGGGGCCCTGATCTTCAGGTGATCCGTGATTTTATTTGGGGACTCCTTAGTGCGTCATATGGATAAGGAGTTCGTTGAACGGAATCCAACCAAGAGGAGGAGTGTCTGTCTACCAGGGGCCAGGGTTGACAGAATTAGAAACGAAGTAGATAGGATTGATTTTGTCTCCCGTCACTCGATGTTGGTGACGATGGTAGGAGGCAACGACTCGTATAGGCCCGATACGAGAGTACCTGACCTTTCGGAGAGATACAGGAGGTTAATTAGGTCCATGAAGGCAAGGTCAGATAGGTCTTTAGTCCTAGGTATTACCCCTAGGCACGGTTTAGGTCTTAGGATTACGTCGAAAACAATATTTTTGAACACGAAGCTAGAAAAGATTTGTGCTCAGGAAAATGTACCCTTCGTAAAGCTGTGGTCAGAATTTAGTGATCCTAGCCTTTTTATAAAAGATGGGGGTGCATTTCAATGAAATAGGGAATGCTAGGCTAGGTAGGTTAATCGATGAGAACGTTCGAAAGCTGTATAGGTCGAAGCCCTCTTTAAACGTTGTGGGTCCGAGAAACGCCGGCCCGACGTGAAAAATAGTTTAAAACGCCGATCCGTAGTAAAAAATAACTTAAACGTCTTTCATTGTAACGCGCGTAATATTAGAAATAAATTGAACAAATTTAAGGTGATAATTTATTCCGGGAACTACGATATAGTTGCTATAACCGAAACGTGGAAGTACCGTATTTGACGGCATATAAGACGCACTTTTTTTCCAAAAAATGGCTCAAAAAATCACCCCGCGTCCTATATGTGAAGTTGCGGTCTCCCGTAGGCTGATGAATCCCCCCAGTAGCTGTCTCCGGTAAATTCTGCCTAGCCTAACTTCAGAATTAAAAATGTTTTGTTTACTTAAACAGATTATTATTATTATTATTATTATTATTATTATTTCTTTTAATTAACTAAAAAAGGAATTATTGTAAATATTAAAGCTGGATTTATAAGTACTGATGATGAAGCGTCATGTTTTTTGCCCTTTGTCTTATTGTGTTGAGTACCAGTAACACTGAAATTATTTTGTTTGTTATGCAGATTTGTTTATTTAAAAAGATCCTGCTTTTAGTGAAATGCTTTTTGAATTCTGCTATACATAGGCTGACCATATTTCCTTGAGACAAAAACGGGACATTGGGATGGCAAAAAAGGGACGGGGGTTATGTAATATTCTGTATTCATGAAAAAGTAAGTACATAAACCGGGACAAAATTGACATTTTTATTAAAACGACGGGACGGCCAGGAAATATAAAACAAACGGTACTGTCCCGTTCAAAACGGTACGTATGGTCAGCCTAGCTATACAGAATTAATGTTATATAATTTATGTAAGATATTTTCATTGTAAATGACTACTACTGCTATGCTGATCTCATGCTCATGTTCCATATTAGTAGGAGTAAATATTAAATGCTTAAATACACTCAAGTTTTTTCCTAAATATTCCCTGCTGAAATGTCGGGGCGTCTTGTATGCCGTGCGTCTTATAAGCTGTCAAATACGGTAGGTGAGAGTTTGGGATGTAGTGATCATCAAATTATTAGGTTTAAGTTATTGATAGAAAATTGTAAGGATAGTAACGTGAAAGAAGTCCCTGGTTTTCGTAGGGCTAATTTTGATAGTTTTGCGGACAGGATGAGAGTAGTGGACTGGGATAATTTATTTATGGGTAATGACGAAATTTTCATTGAGTGGCGTTTAAACTTTTTAAAGTTTAAAGAAAGTTTTCTGAATATTGAAAGGGAGTTTATTCCGCGTAGGCCCAAGCGCGCTAGAAATCATGGTAGGCCCAAGTGGTGGACTAGGGAAATAGGTGAGTTCATAAACGAGCGTAACAGAGCGTTATAGACTTAATAAGTACAATGGCACGGTAGGTAACTTTAATAGATATATCGAGCTTAGACGTCAGGTTTAAAGATCTGTTAGGAATGCTAAGCGTATTTTTGAGATGCTTGTAGCTGCGAATAGTAAACATAATCAGAAAAAGTTTTTTGACTATGTCAATAATCGTAAACCGATAAAATGTAACATAGGACCTCTAGTGAACGCTAACGGCGGTTTGGCTTCTGACGCTCAGGCAATGGCGGGTATTTTTAAAGCTTTTTGCGACAGTTTTTACCGTAGAAGACATAAATAATGTCCCCGACGTGGATGATATCGTTCCATTTAGAAGCGAGACTATTTTGACTGAGATAACTGTTTACGAGGGTGAGATTGCGCATTATATCGATAAGCTAAAAGTTAGCAAGGCTCCAGGCCCTGACGCGCTTTATCTTAGACATGTGAAAGATTTGAAAGACGTTATCGCAGGCCCATTAACAAAAATTTTTAATAAGTCACTGGAAGCGGGGATTATTCCTGAAGATTTCAAATTAGCTAACAGTACGCCCATTTTTAAAAAAGGCGATCGCACAGTAGCTAGCAATTATAGACCTATTAGCTTAACGTCAATTGTTGGTAAACTTTTGGAATTCGTAGTTAGGGATCGTATCATCAATCACTTAGAAAGTCGCGATTTGATTAATAGTAGTCAACGTGGGTTTTGGCGCCATAAATCTTGTTTAACTAATTTGTTAGAGTTTTATAACGAAATAGTGCGCGAATACGATAGACATAGAGCGGCTGACGTTATTTATTTAGACTTTAAAAAGACGTTCGATACAGTTCCACATAGAAGATTAATTGCGAAGGTTAAAGCGCACGGTTTACGCGGTCTTGTAGCTAACTGGTTAGAAGACTGGCTTCGTGCCAGGAAACAGAGGATCATTGTTAATGGTAGGGAATCGGGGTGGCTGGATGTACGTAGCGGGGTCCCTCAGGGTTCAGTGTTAGGCCCATTGCTATTCGTAATCTACATTAACGACATAGATGTCGGCTTGACCAGTAACGTGTCAAAATTTGCGGACGATACTAAAATAGGCGGTAAAGTCCTTAACATGGACGATAGAAATAGGCTCCAAGACGATGTAAATAGGATTATGGAGTGGACGGATAAGTGGCAGATACAATTTAACGTAGACAAATGTGAAGTTTTGCAGATAGGTTCTCGTAACAATTACACGTACGCAATAGATGATAGACAGTTAGCGAGCGTTGACGAGGAAGTAGACTTTAGGCGTACGTGTATCTAAGGATTTAAAAGTTAGGAATCAGTGCCTGGAGTCTCGCGCATAAACTAATAGGATGTTAGGCGTCATAGCACGTAATTTCGAATTTAAATCGAAGAATATTATATTGCCCTTTTACAAGTCCCTAGTCAGGCCTCACTTAGAATATGCCGTTCAGGTTTGGTGCCCGTATTTGCGTGAGGATATTGATAGGTTGGAAAGGGTTCAGCGACGCGCCACGAAACTAAATCTGTCACTACGCAACAAGTCTTACGAAGATATGATTAAAGAGTTAGGCTTGCATTCACTCGAGATTAGGAGATTAAGGGGGAAGCTTATTGAAGTTTTCAAAATCGTTAATAAAATCGATAACGTAAATTTTGAGAAATTGTTCATTTTCAATAATAGCAATACTCGTAATAACGGATTTAAATTATGTGGCAGACGTTTCATTACTAATATTGCTAAAAACATTTTTACGTTTAAAGTAATTGATAAATGGAATAATCTTCCCGCGTCCGTCGTGAACTCTACCAGCGTAAATATGTATAAAACCCGTTTAGATAGGCATTTTAAAAATATTAACGATAGATGCTAGCTTGTGACATGCCAGCGTGTGATATGCCAGCGATAAAAAAACAAAATTAGACTAACACGAACTTAGATGTAGCTCGTAGCGTAAACTAACCCATTTTGTTATACTCATCGTCATATTTTTTTTTCCCGTCTTTTCTCATCCTCTTTTTACTTGCATGTCTGTAGTTTGCATGGCATGACAGTGTTTCTTTGAGTTAAGACTGTGTTTGCATGGTTTGTAAGCGTTCTTATTTTACTTCTTTTCATCTTCACCCCTTTCCTATTCTCTTCGACTATTTTTCCGACTTGTCGGCAGTGGTTGGCGGATGATGATGGTGAGTCTTTCTCGCTCTTTTTCTGAATGAATGTTAACCCACGAATGATAGGTTTTGCTACTTACTTAACCCCTTATTCTCTTCTTTTAACTTCCTATTCTCTTCTTTTAACCTCCTACAGACCTACACCCTTCTTTCTCTCGGGCTAACCTTAGAGTGGATCTTAGGATCTTTGTTAGCCTTAGCTTCTGTAGAACTGTAGATCTGTAGATCATCATCATCTATCTTTTCGAGAATAATACTGAAAGATTGGGGAAATAACAGCCCTAGTTTAAATGTTAATTTAAATTACATAATTATAATTAATTTAAACTATAAAATGATGATTCAATGTTAATTTAAATTATTATATAATTATTTTTCTTGCGAAAATAATTCTTATGGATGTTTCATTAGTCATAATTACATTAATTTTTTGGTGTGTGTATATATATATATATATATAATATATATATTATATATATATATCACTGATAATTTATTTCTATACAGTACCTATACACCGGCATGCCATCTCTACTAATGTTTTAAATATACATTGGCATTACTTTGACCACCCGAACACTAAAAAAAAAAACAAAAGAAAATCGAAGTCCACTCTTACGAGACAAAAGAAACAAAAGGTATATGAAATATTTAATACACTACACTTAAGAAAAGTTTACAATGAAGAGGACCACGATGATGACGACGACTGTGACCACGATGACGTAAAACCCAACAGACAGTTCGCCTGGACCTTCGCCGCCTCGGTCAGTCACAGAATAAAAAGTGGATTGAAAGAAAAAATAGAGGAACAAAGAACGTATGTATAAAAAATTACATAACTCTTTTTCCAAATAAAAAATAATTATTTATTTATTTATTTTTTTAAAGTACGTGATTTAATATTTTAGTGCGTAAAAGAGAAAAAGAAGAAGAGAGATGAGTATTAAAGAAATTTAAACTACTTTTAACTACTTTTAAACTACCGTTAACTACTTTTAAACTACCTTTAACTACTTTTAAACTACTGTTAACTACTTTTAAACTACCGTTAACTACTTTTAAACTACCTTAAACTACTTTTAAACTACTGTTAACTACTTTTAAACTACTGTTAACTACTTTTAAACTACCTTTAACTACTTTTAAACTACTTTTAAACTACCTTTAACTACATTTAAACTACCTTTAACTACATTTCACTTTCCATAACAGAAGATGGACAACAAAAGAGTAAAGCTGAAATCTTTTGATTCCGTAATAGTCGCCTTTTCATCGTCTGTTTTCCTTTGAATACTGACGTATTTTATCTTCTGTTCACAAATGAAGAGAAAAAAAATAATTGAAAATTTATATCGAATGATATCTATCGCAAACATGGAAATAGGAAGGAATTTTAAATATAATGAATAAAAGTTAGCCCTCTTTTATTTATATATATATATATTATATATATATATATATATATATATATATATAGAATGTATCCAGATTATATAAAATCGCAATAAGAGCAGAAATTATTTTAGGAAATTTAAAGCCCCCAAGAAAAATATATTTTGTTTTCCGTGTTTTTAATTTTATATATATATATATATAATATATATATATATAATATATATATATATATATATACACACAAACTCAGAATGGTTCCCTGAGAACATTATATGTTAAACACAGACCGTGCATGGAACAAGGAACTCTTCTGGGAAAATTAAATCCCGTTGCCCACGTCGGGCTAAAATCATGAAAAAGAAAAAACTATGGTATTTGTCATTTACCATTACTTATTCGGACTATAGTGGATTTAATTTTCCCAGAAGAGTTCCTTGTTCCATGCACGGTCTGTGTTTAACATATAATGTTCTCAGGGAACCATTCTGAGTTTGTGTATACTAAACGGACGTGTTTCGTGCCTTGAAAAGTGGACGCTCAATGTCCCGGTTGAGGTTTAAGTTTTGTTTTTTTTTGGCTAAAAATACAATAGTTACCCCCTTTTTCTTTGATTTATTCAACACGACGTGAATGCAACGAGTCTTTTACTTATATAGAGGTTCTGAATGTAGGGATCTAGGCTTGCTTTAAACCCTAGATTCATGTCCCAAAGCTGGATCCTGTCTGCTTTGCAGATAGCTGGTGAGGGAAGCTATATTTATGGGATCTCTTTGCGAGAGACCCGTTGCCCACGTCGGGCTAAAATCATGAAAAAGAAAAAACTATGGTATTTGTCATTTACCATTACTTATTCGGACTATAGTGGATTTAATTTTCCCAGAAGAGTTCCTTGTTCCATGCACGGTCTGTGTTTAACATATATATATATATATATATACGAGTATGTGTGTGTGTGTGTGTGCTTTTGTGGTTGTTTAGCTGACTTTGCAACATCTAAGATCATATGACGGGGGGGTACCTACAGCTTTACGTGAGATCCGACCCGCGGGTTGATGCATCACCTGGACGCAGAGGACGGTCACCCATCCAATCACTACCCAGATCCAACGTCGCTTAACTTTACCAATCTAGCAGAAAGCAGTGTTACTACATGATCACGACGCAACTATATATATATATATATATATATACACACTACTAGTGATGCAGGTCACATCCGCATCCGCATCCGCGGAACATCAGCACATTTTCTCGCATCCGCATTCGCATCCGCACTTTGGACTGCGGATGTCGTGCGGATGTGGACCGTTGAGATAAAACGTCATTAATAAGCGGAAATTATCAAATTCTACTATATTAATAGAACTAGTTCATTGTGCGCAAAAGTGATGCAAGCGACAAGACGAGAGGCTGTTCTTGTATGAAGTTACTCTCTTGCAACCTACTTAGATCCACGTTACAAAGCTAAGTTATTTTCACCTAGTACATTAGAACGAGTTAAATCATCACTTGGCAAAGCAGTTGAAGAGCTTCAATCTCTTGAATCTGTCGCTTCGCCACCCACCAAAAGAATAAAAGTTTCAGTGACAGAACCAACACCTTCAACGAGCAAATCTATCACAGAATCTCTCTCTCAGTTTCTTGAGTCAAGCAGCGATGACGAGACCTACGCGATGTCAAAAGATGTAGTAAAAATGATCGAGAGCTATCACCAAGAAAAACGCCTGGCTGCATGTGACAATCCTATTAGTTGGTGGAAAAATACGCAGAATATCTATCCATACTTGAGTAAACTTGCAAGGAAACATTTAGCCTGTCCTCCAACAAACGTACCAAGCGAGAGATTATTTAGCAGTGCTGGATTAATATATGATGAAAAGAGAAACAGACTGGCAGCAGAAAAGGCAGAAAAATTAATGTTCCTTAAGCATAACCTTCCTATAATTAAGTTTGAATATTAAACGATGAACATCTTAGTTTACTTTATTTTAATTACTCATTTATAAATATGCCTAATAAAACTTTAAACTTAATATAAATAGTTATCAAGCTAATTAAAGATCTCTTTCTATAAGGGTGGAGGTTGGGGAAAGAGGTCGGTGGGGTGCATTTGAGTTGGGTTCACGTCCCGCATCCTGGTAACACAATTATGGTTTCTAATTGTGGCTGAAACTCGACAAAATATAACGAATTTATTTGCAGACGAATTCACTAATTGATTTCTATATTAGTTAGATGCTTGATAATATTTTATATGTTCAGAGAAAAGTACAGCAATTATTGTACAATTAATCAATTATACTACATCATAGCTACAGCTCTCTCTATATAATAACTTATTATATACGTTAAACACAACAAATCTCGAATATATCCTAAAAAATAACGAAAATGTAGACATCCGCATCCGCATCCGCATCCGCATCCGCGGATGTCGAAATCAAACATCCGCATTCACATCCGCATCCGCGGATGTGAAAAAAATGACATCCGCTACATCACTACACACTACTCTATGAAACTTCATATGTTTACATCCTAAAAGTTACAGTAACAAAAAATAGAAGAGAAATAGACCTCATTTGTAGGATTACATCAACAGTAAAATTACCTTTATTACTTGTACCCTATTGCCGGAATTAGAATTTTGTCCTTTCTGATCGAAATAAACTTTAATCTTAAATTGTTTATCCGTAAATCACTCTTGGTAAGCAGACCACTTTCATCCCATTTTGATTATGAAAAGTCAGTAGCGAATATAGCTTAAATATTATAACTCTTACCAAGTGAGACAAATATTTGTAATGAAGACTTATAATAATTCAGAATCATTGTTACCTGAAATTAAATCAGTAAAGTTTGCTAACATTTCAGAGAAATATATTTCCATGAAGCGATTCTTCGTCAGCATCATAAATTTCTGTTAAACTCCTCTGGGTCGGAAATTTCATAAAATTTACTCGCTCAAACCTTTCGTTAGAATTTGTTATATTTTTACTGTGGCATATCGCAAACCAAAAACTAATTGTCGGAAATAAAAGAAAATATTACTTTTTCTCTTCAAAATCCTTGATATAATCAAGTGTTGCTATGCTGGCTATACCTTATA
>JAJOZX010002198.1:212500-357500 GCA_023014485.1 Bathynomus jamesi
GGCGCGAAGTCCAACGTCAGAGGAACTACGTATAAAAGCGAGTTTCCACTCACACTCGCTCTCACACACGCGATTTCCACCTTTACGAGCAACACTCGTCCGTCAACCGCCCTCCGGTTTCCCGCCAGAGGAGCGGCCTGCTGTTTCCTTCAAGGCCTTCGATCTATCATCACTTAAGGCCTACCGCCGTCAGCCTGCAGAAGCAATCCTTCGAGGCCCAGCGCCGTTTCGACTTCAGCCGCCTCATCACCTCAATTCTACATCAAGCGAATCAACACTTGAGGCGACCGGCGCCCGTTACATAACTCCGATGGGAAGGTCAGCATCGCTTAGAGCCTACACCTACAAGATCAATTATAGGCCATCCTACACCTCGAGAAGCAACAACACTCGGGCCTACGTTCTACGCAGCCTACATCATACATCTCCATCATCTCGAGAGGCTTAACGATCAACGACACTTCGAGCCTACAGTAATAGGTTCACTCGACACTTCAACAAAGGTTCTCATCGTTCCCGGTATGATAAGCGCCTCCTTTTCTAAGTACTTTCGTGAAGCCTACATTAGCCTACCGCCGAACGGTAGGCTGTACTTCCAAAGTGTGCAATTAAACGTTCCAACTGACTCTCGTTAAAAGCAGTAGGCCTATTTCCTAATTCAAGTGTCCTTCAGAAAACTGTAATTCATATCATCCGCTATTGTGTTCACTTATATATTTGTGTGATAACTAAGTTCTCTACTGCAGGCCTAATTCATTTACAGTGTACATCCTTCAAATTATCATTAGGCAACAACATCTTGTTTCAATAATCCATCTAAGGTGTACCAATTTAGCATTATATAAGTACCTTTATGTAAATGAGCATATTTCTCTCAGCTATCATTAGGCCTATCCATAAACGCGCGTCATCAATCCATTATTATTAGGCCCATTCAATGTACCATTTTGTATGTCGTTTTCATATCATCAATGAATGTATTACGTGTCAATTTAAGCTATTAACCATTCATCTTATTAGCTAAGTTTCTATGTCATCAGCATAACGTAAAGGCTAGCCATAATCACTGTCAATTCTCTGGTGAATCACTGTGACAATTATCGTATATATTTTTATAATAAACTACAAAACTATAAGGTGTCTTATATAACCTTAACATTAATTTGGCTCGGGTGTAATCCGAGCCTGGTGACCTCGAAGCCATTTCGAATTACTCGGTATTATTATAGTAGGCCTACGCCTCAGCCACTTTCAATTGGTGATACTTTACATCATAAATTATTAACCCAGCCTATCATTAATAAACAATCAGTCATTGCATCAATTAATCACTAGCATACAATTAAATCATTATCACCTTAAACGGCTAAAACTAGGTCGACTATATATATATATATATATATATATATATATATATACAACCTTTAACTCCGCCTCCTGGGAGTGGGCAAGCCAGCCCAAGTCTCAGCCGGTCCCAAGCCCGGATAAAGGAGGAGGGTTGGCGGCAGGAAGGGCATCCAGCCGTAAAACTTTTGCCAAAATCTTATGAATGCAGATCCATTATAATGACAGTATAAGGGTAGGGCGTACCCCGTAAGCGACGCGCAGATATACCGCCCTATCTCTGCGGAAAGGCGAGGGCTACCGCACAATGAGCGAGTGCGGCTAAAGAAGAAGCTCGAGTGAAGTTGCGGGTGGCTACCATAAATGTGGGCACCATGACTGGGAGAGGAAGAGAGGTAGTAGACCTGATGGAAAGAAGAAAGGTGAATATCATGTGTGTACAGGAAACGAGATGGAAAGGAAATAAGGCAAGAGAGCTTGGAGCTGGGTACAAACTTTTCTACAGTGGAACAGAGCAAGGAGGAAGAAATGTGGTGGGCGTAGTGGTGTGCAAAGAGATGAAGGATGAAGTGGTAGAAGTAAAAAGGATAAATGGCAGACTGATACTTTTGAAACTTGTGGTGGGGGGGGGAAGACTAAATGTTGTGAGTGCATATGCACCACAAGCGAGATGTGACGAAGAAGAAAAGATGGAGTTTTACAGGAATATGGACGAAGTCATGCAGGACATCTTAGAAGAGGAAAAAGTGGTGGTGGGTGGCGACCTAAATAGACATGTGGGAGACGATAACAGTTATATTGAAGGGGTGCTTGGAGGGTATGGACTGGGAGACAAAAATCCAGAAGGAGAACGAGTGATAGACTTTGCGGTTGCTTACGATTTGGTATTGATAAACACACTGTTTGAGAAGAAGAGGAAACATCTAGTAACGTACAACAGTGGAGGTAGAAGTTCACAGATAGATTATTTGCTATACAAAAGTACACATCGTAGTGAGATTGTAAATTGTAAGGTAATAGTAGGAGAGAGTGTGGCGCCACAGCATAGACTGCTGGTGATGGACATGAAAATGAGAGGTGTTGTAAATTCGAACCGGAGAAAAGTGGCTAAGATCAGCTGGTGGAGGCTTAAAGACCAAAGAATTAGAGAAGATTTTAAGCGAGCAGTACTGGACGATGGAAATGAGATGGGGTATTTCGACGAGAGGACTAGACTGGGGTAGAGCCAAGTAGCAAATAAGATCCGGGAGACTGGACGGACAGCGCTGGGGATATCGAGAGGAGGAAGAGGAGATGATAAGGAGACGTGGTGGTGGAGCCAAGAAGTGCAAACAGAGATACAGGATAAGAATACGGCAAAGAAGAGATGGGATGAATCAAGAGAAGAAGAGGATCGAGTGAGATATAAAGAAGCAAATAAAAGGGCTAAGAAAGCAGTGGCTCAGGCAAAGGCACCAGGCTGGCAGAACATTTATGATGAGTTGGAGACACACGAAGGCCAGAAGAGGATCTATAGCATAGCGAAGGCAAAAAATAAAGCCACAAAGGATGTAACGCATATAAAGCAAGTCAGGAATGAAGAAGGTGAAGTACAGGTGAAGGAAGAGGAAATAAAGAAGAGATGGGAGTGTTATTTCCAAAACCTCCTAAATGTAGAAAATGAAAGAAGGATTTTTGAGGATGGCGTGGAAAATCTAGGTGTGGTAAGAAATGTAGACAGAGAAGAAGTAAGGATGGCTTTAACAAAATGAAGAATGGAAAAGCAGGAGGACCAGATGAGATACCATCAGAGGTATGGAATTCGTTCAGGGAAGAAGGACTGGATATATTGTGGAGGATAATGACTGCAGTTTTTGAGACTGAGAGGATACCAGAGGAATGGAGGGAAAGTACATTGGTACCAATTTACAAGCAGAAAGGAGACATCCAAGAGTGTAAAAATTACAGAGGAATAAAGCTTATATCTCATACCATGAAGATTTGGGAAAGAAATGTGGAAGCGAGACTGAGAGAGGAAGTAGTGATCTCTGATGAGCAGTTTGGTTTTATGCCAGAAAGAGGAACAACGGATGCAATATTTGCACTTCGACAATTATTAGAAAGGTACGGAAAAAGCGTATGATTGAGTCCCAAGGCAGGAAGTGTGAAAATGTTTAAGAGACAGGCGGGTACCTGAGAAGTATGTCAGACTGATCCAAGATATGTACGAGGGAGCTATTACAAGAGTGCGAAGTAGTATGGGAGAGATCGAGAAATTTGAGGTACGAGTTGGTCTAAACCAGGGATCAGCGCTGAATCCGCTGACTTTTTATATTGTGATGGATGTGATCAGCAAAGACGTGATAGAGGGGGCTCCATGGACCATGATGTTTGCTGATGGCATCGTGTTCAAGCAGAGCTGGGCACTTGCGGTTTTTTTTGCGGTACTGCGGTACTGCGGTACTACCGTGTTGGTCGGTACCGCGGAAAGTACCGCGGGAAATTTGAATGCGGTAGCGGTACTGCTGTACTTTCAGCGATCCTTTGCGGTACTGCGTTATGCGGTACCGGTTTGGTAGTGCGGTAGTAGTACCGCAGTACCGCAAAAAAACGCGCAAAAAAACGCAAGTGCCCAGCTCTGCTGTGTGATAAGAAGGTGAATGTGAGGATGAAGGGAAAACTGTTCAAGACAGTAGTAAGACGAGCACTACTATATGGGGCAGAAACATGGCCGATGAAAAGAAGCCTGGAAAAGAAAATGGAAGTTGCAGAAATGAAGATGCTCCGATGGATGTGTGAAGTGACTAGGAGGGATAGAGTGAGGAATGATTTAATAAGAGGAACAACAAAAGTAACGGAAATCTCCAAGAAGACACAGGAAAGGAGATTGAGATGGTATGGGCATGTCCAGAGGAGGGAGGAGGAGTATGTGGGACGACGGATGCTGAGGATGGAAATTCCAGGCACGAGAAGAAGACGTAGCCCTAAGATGAGGTGGTGGGATAGACTGAAGAAAGATATGAGTGAAAAGGGACTGGAGGAAGAGGTGGCTCAAGACAGAAGTGAATGGAGAAGAAGGATCTGCAACAGCGACCCCACATAGAAGTGGGCTAATAAGGCTGCAGAAGATACTGTATATACGAGTATAACCTTTGGTATAACCTTTGGTTTGCTTCCGCCCGAATTGTTCATTCTGACAAAGGTCAAGCTTTTCACTCCACCTTAGACCTACATTTTAACGTGGAATCCGAACCACGCCCCACCAGCACCCTAGCGTCTTAACCACTAGGCTACCCAGAGTACACATTTATCTACCAACCACTTTCTTTATTGTGTGGAAGGATAAACAGCTGGGTTTTGCTGCGCATCGTCTGCCATCATCGGGTCTGGATCCCGGGGCCGATGGATTCGTAGTCAACGCCGCTAACCACAACTCCACCGAGGCGCATATATATATATAATATATATATATATATATATATATATATATATATATAACATTTGTGTGTGTTTGTGTGTGTGTGTGTGTGTGTGTGTGTGTGTGCGTTAAGAAGGGATACTGATGTGAACCCGAAACATTTTTTATATTGAAGCAATAAGCTTTGAAATATTTGGAATATATCGTTCCCCATCTATTTAACTATATGTCTATTTGCCCATCTACCTGTCTACATCTACCTATCTACCTATCTACAGAATAGCCGCGTACTTATAAACACTTTAATATTGGTTACCACATAGCAACTAAAAGTATTTTATTGTGGGGTGTCTCGTTACGAAAGCAACAACATCATTGAATTTGCGAAACTCGTAATTATTATCGAAAGCATTTAATTATTTGGCTAATTTATTTCTCACACTTTATTTATTTATTTATTTATTTATTTTTAATTCGGTTTATTTCAGCAATTATTTTAAACTCAAGCGATTTTATTATAGTGTACAAACATTAATTGATACGATGACCAATAATTTGATTTGGCTCTCTTATTCTTCTATTGGTTGGTGTGGTGGTGGGGGGGGGGGGGGTTATTTTTGAGGGCATTCACCCTTGGCCATTCCTTCCTGCATAAACAAAGATAATACTCTATTTGTTTAAATTAGAAAATACTTTAAGAAGATTATCTTCGGTCATAAAAGCAAGAATTATAATAATTAATTGTTTGTTTTCTAAGATTTTAAATTAAATTTTAATGTAAGGATGACTTTTGCCTGTAAAGTTGTCATGCTTCCCAACGGCATATTCGGATAAGAATACCGTAATTAAACTACAAAAATTAAACGTTAATCCCAACATTGTTTAAACCAGTATGGATGTAATGCATATCTTATGTAATGCGTTCTTTTTGAATAAAGATTATTATTATTATTATTATTATTATTATCGGTAGTAGTAGTAGTAGTAGTAGTAGTAGTATTAATAATGGTGCTCTTCCAATATGTGTTCTACCGCGAAACTGTGATCTACCATATTCCAATACGTGCTCTACCGTGAAACTAGCCTTATAAGGCTAACTAACGAAAATATCATGACTTAACCTAACCAATCGTTAGGTTAACTATTGGTTAGGTTAAGTCGTGATATTTTCGTTAGTTAGCCTGGAATATGGAATATTAGTTGGAATATGGTAGATCACAGTTTCGCGGTAGAGCACATATTGGAAGAGCACCTTAATAATAATAATAGCTGGAAAATATAACTCTGCCAGTTAATATCTTCGCGATAATGCTTTCAATATTTGTATAATTTGTTTGGGTCAATCCCAGAATAGGCACCTGATGTACCTCAATCTCAGATGAAGCACCTGCGTTCAACCTCAATCTCAGAATAGGCACCTTGCAAGGAATTAAATAAAAAAAACCTGATGATTACAAAATTTATTGTTTATACAAAGTTTATTACAAATGTAATAAAGGCAAAGTTATAAAAGGTTTAAAGTGGTTTAATGAATAAAGAAAAATTTTAGATATTATAAATTCCTGCAATATGAGCCCGAATGTTTCTGAATCCATCTGAAGCAAATCTATCTTGCCACATAAATTGGTATAGATATAGGTTAGGTTAGGTTAGGTTAGAGTTGATTTTTTCAAATATTGATAAAAACAATGAAATTATATCTCTAAAAACTGTTTATATTTTTTTCTCCTCAATCCCAGATTAAGCACCTGTGTTTTGCCTCAATCCCAGATTAAGCACCTAAAAATGATTTCAGGTGCCTATTCTGGGATTGATCCATTTGTTTTTATAATTTAGTAAATTTTATTACTATTTTTATAATCAATTCCATTTTATAAATTTATGTGTTTTATCAATACTATATTTCGAACGAACATTTTCCGTTCAGAAAGTACATAAAAAAGGGTTACGAAGAGTTTCGGAGTTACCACAAGGCTCAAGGCCCTCTGGAAAACTTGAGGGCTAACCGCAAACTTTCAAAAGCTCGTCTGACTTTTCATATAGGTTTTCTTATTTAATGCTAATCCTCACTTCCCGTTAAATTTGTTAAAAATAATTAAACGTGTCCTTGTTAAATATGTTAAAAATTATTAAAATTATCATTACGACAACTTTTATTAATTTTTTTATTCCTTATCTTTCTAATTCCAGTTTTGACTTTTCCTTATTTAATAATATAATAATAAATCCATTATGTTATTGTACTATGTTATGGGACTTATATCCTGCCAATAAAGTTTATCATTATCATTACAGAATTACGTCAAAAACAATATTTTTGAATAACAAATTAGAAGCGATTTGTGCTGAGGAAAATGTACCCTTCGAAAAGCTGTGGTCTGAATTCAGTGATCCTAGCCTTTTTATAAAAGATGGGGTGCATTTTAATGAAATAGGTAATGCTAGGCTAGGTAGGTTAATAGATGAAAACGTGCGAAAGCTGTATAGGTCGAAGCCTTCTTTAAACGTCGTGGGTCCGGGGAACGCGGGCCCGACGTGATAAATAGTTTAAAACGCGGGCCCGTTGTAAAAAATAACTTAAACGTCTTTTATTGTAACGCGCGTAGTATTAGAAATAAATTAAATGAATTTAAGGCGATAATTTATTCCGGCAACTATGATATTGTTGCTGTCACTGAAACTTGGTTAAATACCATGACTCGGGACTTGTTGGGGGAACTTGATATACCGGGTTTTAAACTCTTTACTAATGATAGGTTACATAGGTTTGGTGGAGGCGTTTTGCTGTATATTCGTAATTCCCTTAGGGCTATCGAGGTTAAGTTAGATTTTCCGGCAGCAATTAATGCGATGTGTTGAAGGTAGGGCGCGTAGTATTAGTTTTAATTTTGTTGTTGTTTATAGACCTCCCGTTCAACCCCTCGATACAGATGCTAGATTTTACTCACTTCTTGGTAGTTTTATTGATAATCGGAATAGTATAATTGTCGGAGACTTTAACTGCCCTAATGAGGAGGGTTTGAGATTGGTTGAGTTTATGGACGATAACTTTTTACGACAGATAGTTACCGAACCAACTCGCGGTGATAATATTTTAGATTTGGTGATGACGAACGGCGAGAATATAGTCGAAGGTTTAGAAGTAGGCGAGAGTTTAGGATGTAGTGATCATCAAATTCTTAAGTTTAAGTTATTGATAGAAAACACTCAGGATAGTAACGTAATAGAAGTCCCTGATTTTCGTAGGGCTAATTTTGATAGTTTTGCGGATAGGATGAGAGTAGTGGACTGGGTTAACTTATTTATGGGTAATGACACAAATTTGCGTTGGGTGGCGTTTAAAGAAAGTTTTAGGGATATTGAAAGGGAGTTTATTCCTCGTAGGCCCAAGCGCGTTAGAAATCGTGGTAGGCCGAAGTGGTGGACTAGGGAAATAGGCGAGTTCATAAACGAGCGTAATAGAGCGTATAGACTTAATAAGCGCAATGGCACGGCAGCTAACTTTAATAGATATATCGAGCTTAGACGTCAGGTTAAAAGATCAGTTAGGAATGCCAAGCGTAATTTAGAGATACTTATAGCTGCGGATAGTAAACATAATCCAAAAAAGTTTTTTGAATACGTCAATAATCGTAAGCCGGTAAGAGATAACATAGGCCCTCTAGTGGATGTAAATGGCGCTTTGGCTTCTGGCCCTCAGGCGATGGCGGGTATTTTCAATAACTTTTTTGCGACAGTTTTTACCGTAGAAGACGTAAATAATGTCCCCGACGTGGACGATATCGTTCCATTTAGTAGCGAGACTATTTTAGATGAAATAACTGTTTATGAGGCTGAGATTGCGCATTATATCGATAGGCTAAAAGTTAGCAAGGCTCCAGACCCTGACGCTTTTTATCCCAGACATTTGAAAGATTTGAAAGACGTTATCGTAGGCCCCTTAACGAAGATTTTTAATCAGTCACTCGAAACGGGGATTATTCCTGAAGACTTCAAATTAGCTAACGTCACGCCTATTTTTAAAAAAGGCGACCGCGCAGTAGCTAGCAATTATAGGCCCATTAGCTTAACGTCAATTGTCGGTAAACTTTTGGAATCCGTAGTTAGGGATCGTATCATCGATCACTTAGAAAGTAGAGATTTGATTAATAGTAGTCAGCATGGGTTTCGACGCCATAGGTCTTGTTTAACTAATTTGTTAGAATTTTATAACGAAATAGTGCGCGAATACGATAGGCATAGAGCAGCTGACGTTATTTATTTAGATTTTAAAAAGGCGTTCGATACAGTTTCGCATAGGAGACTAATTGCGAAGGTTAAAGCGCACGGTATACGCGGTCAGGTAGCTAACTGGTTAGAAGAATGGCTTCGTGCTAGGAGGCAGAGGGTCGTAGTTAATGGTAGTGAATCGGGGTGGTTAGATGTAGGTAGCGGTGTCCCACAGGGTTCAGTGTTAGGCCCATTGCTATTCGTAATTTACATTAACGACATAGGTGTAGGATTGACTAGTAACGTGTCAAAATTCGCGGACGATACTAAAATAGGCGGTAAGGTTGTTAACGAGGACGATAGAAATAGGATCCAAGACGATGTAAATAGGATTATGGAGTGGACAGATAAGTGGCAGATGCAATTTAACGTAGACAAATGTAAAGTTTTGCATATAGGTTCTCGCAATAATAATTACACGTACACGATGGATGATAGGGAGTTAGCGAGCGTTGACGAGGAAGTAGATTTAGGCGTACGCGTATCTAAGGATTTAAACGTTAGGAACCAGTGCCTGGAGTCTTGCGCAAAAGCTAATAGGATGTTTGGCTTCATAGCGCGTAATTTCGAATTTAAATCGAAGGATATTATATTGCCCCTTTACAAGTCCCTAGTCAGGCCTCATTTAGAATATGCAGTACAGTTTTGGTGCCCGTACTTGCGTGAGGATATTGATAGGTTAGAAAGGGTTCAGCGTCGTGCCACGAAACTTATTCCGTCATTGCGCAATAAGCCTTATGAAGATAGGATTAAAGAGTTAGACCTGTATTCACTCGAAACTAGAAGATTAAGGGGGGAGCTTATTGAAGTTTTCAAAATCGTTAATAACATCGATAACGTAAATTTTGACAAATTGTTCACTTTCGATAATAGTAATACTCGCAATAACGGATTTAAGTTGCGTGGCAGACGTTTCATTACTAATATCGCTAAAAACTTCTTTACGTTTAAAGTAATTGATAAATGGAATAATCTTCCCGCGTCAGTCGTTCATTCTACCAGCGTTAATATGTTTAAGAACCGTCTTGACAGACATTTTAAAAATATTAACGTTTAAAATTAAAAAAGAAAGTTAACAACAGGAGCTCTGGTGGTGGTGCTCGAGGATGAGTCTGTTGACGATGAATGCCAGTTTGTGACATGCCAGCGTGTGATGCCAGCAAAAAAAAAAAAAAAAATTAGACTAACACGAACGTAGATGTAGCTCGTAGCGTAAACTAACCCACTTTTTGTTTAACTGTACCTACTTTTTTTTTCTTATCTCCTTACTTTGCATGTCTGTAACTCTCTTTACTTGCATGTTTGTAGTTTGCATGGTATGACAGTGAGTTAAGACTGTGTTTGCATGGTTTGTAAGCGTTCTTATTTTACTTCTTTTCATCTTTCACCCCTCTCCTATTTTCTCCGACTATTTTTCTGACTTGTCGGCAGTGGCCGGCGGATGATGATGGTGAGACTTTTTTCCTCTTTTTCTGAATGAATGTTAACCCACGAGTGATAGGTGTTGCTCCTTACTTAACCCCTTATTCTCTTCTCTTCTCTTCTCTTAACCCCCTACTCTTTCTTTTCTCTCTCGGGCTAACCTTAGAGTAGATCTTAGGGTCTTTGTTAGCCTTAGCTTCTGTAGATCTGTAAATTATAATTACACTGTACAACAGTGAAAAAAAACGGAAATGAGATTGTAATTTTTATGGCTAATTATATGCGTAGATTGCGAAAATAACACTCATTTATTTGTATCACCCACCGATTTTATGAAAATGACTATTTCATTGTATTATTTTGAGAACCACTGGTTCTCTGAACGCATCTTTTACATTTTGTTCAGTCATGCATATTCTGTGGTGGTGGTGTTCGGCTCTGTGTTTCCACTTTGATTTTATGAAAAATTTCTTTCATTAATCATTTAAAGCAAAATTGTCAGCCATATTTTATCATAAATCGGTGCTATAAGTGAGTATTATTGAATAACAGCTATCAAATTATGTATATTTCACCGACAACGTCTATATTGTGTGAAATTGCAAATTGATCTATCATTTTCTTATTTTACAGGTTTTTTATTGATGTTATGCTACAGTGCCTAGAAAGTGTAAAAATTCGCCAGACAGTTTTCGTTATATTTGTGATACATTAACGTTAAAACAGTATAAAAGGAAGTTGACTTCTCATGTGAAAAAGCTTTATGAATTATATTTCGCATGCAAAGTTGGTGATCAGGACAAGCACTGGGCGCCTCATATCTGCTGTGTGAGATGTATCATACAAGCTCGTTATCTGCATGGTTCAAAGGCACCGGTCCTGGTCTGGGATTCGGTGTCCCAATGGTATGGAGAGAGCCGCTGGACCATTCAACTGATTGCTATTTCTACTTAACGAACATCACAGGTTTGAATCTTTTATTTTTCTGAATATACGTCAAATTTGGTGTTTTTAGCACATTTTAGCATATCCTGCTCTGCATAATGTATTACACAATTATGCTATCTTAAGTAGTCAACAATGTCTATTGTCTCACATTACAGGTTGCAACAGAAAAGGGAAAAAGGCTATAGTCTACCCAAATCTTCGTTCTGCTATGCGTCCTGTAGAACATTCTACAGATATACCCATCCCTCGTCCTCCAGCTGAAATGCCGACTGATAACACAGACTCTAACAAATCGGAATCAGACGGCGAATGCTATGAAGCTCAAATCGAGTCCAAGAAAGAACAACATCTCATCACGCAGCCTGAACTCAATGATTTGGTCGGTGATTTAATACTTACCAAGCAACAAAGTGAACTGCTGGACCCACGTCTACAAGAATGGAATCTGCTGGCGGAAGACGTACGAATTACAGCATTCCGAAAGCGCTCGGATTTGCAGGAATATTTCACAGTGAAGAACAATCTTTGTTATTGCATTCATATACATGGTCTGTTCGATGCTCTGGGTTTGTGCTATGAACCGAATCAGTGGAGATTGTTCATTGATGCATCTCTGTACAGTGTTAAGGTGTACTGCTACACAATGGGAACACAATGCCTTCTGTTCCGATCGCTCATTCAGTCGTCTTGAGAGAAACGTATGACAATGTTGCTTTTATTCTGGACTGTATAAAATACAATGAACATGAATGGCTTCTCTGCGCAGATTGAAGGTTGTGGCTATTCTCAATGGATTGCAAACTGGCTATACGAAATACATGTGTTTCTTATGCAAGTGGGATAGCCGAGCAAGGTCTGAACACTACACACGCTCAGTATGGCCGCCGCGAGACAATTCCTCACCTGGATCTCACAATGTTATTCACGAACCACTAGTACGAAAGGAAAAGGTTATCTTGCCGCCACTTCACATAAAACTAGGGTGATGAAACAATTTGCAAAGGCGTTGAAACAGGATAAGCCTGCCTTCAAATAGCTAAAGGAAAAATTCCCAAAAATAAGTGATGCCAAGATTAAAGAAGGCATATTCGTCGGCCCTCAAATTCGCCAACTCATGCTAGACGAACACTTTGAAGCGGTGATGGATGAGGTTGAATTGGCAGCCTGGCGTGCATTCAAAAACGTGTGCAGCGGTCTACTAGGAAAGACTAAATACGACAACTATGCTGCACTTGTGGATCAACTTATCAACTCATACCAACGTCTCGGATGTAAGATATCATTAAAAATTCATTTTTTGCAGTCACATCTCTCATTCTTTCCGGAAAACGCATCTGCTGTTAGCGACGAACACACGGGAGAGATTCCACCAGGATACAGCCACAATGGAGAGCCGATACAAAGGGAAGTGGAGTCCTGCTATGCTGGCCGATTTCTGCTGGAATTTAAAGCGTGACCAACCAGAAGCATCACACAAACGCCAGCAAAAATACAAATAATGAGTTGAAAACAGTATAATACGAGAGTTTTATGTTAATTTTGTGCATATATGTTGAAGTATAGCAATAATTAAACTGTTCTATATGATAAAGCCTATCTGTTTATCAATATATTCTTATTTTTTGGTATGAAGATTTTAAGTAGTCATTACAAAAAAACGTGACGTGATAGAAAAAAACTATTTTCAGATTTGGAATCAGCACACTCGAAATATTAAGAATGACCGAATGTTATTCCCGTTTTTTTCTGAGCCGAAAATTTGTTGTATAGTGTTATCATTATCAGGCTTAAAACCCAAAAGGGATATTTGAGAGGTTACATCCCAAAAAAGAATTGTTTTTCCTTCATCAAATTTGCCCTTCGGCTAGTATAGTTTCCCTCGTTGGAATTTTTTGGAATTTCCCAGAGGTTAATTTAGAAACTAGGAAAGAAAAAAAAGAATTAAAAAATGTATTTATGAGCACATTCTTGCTTATACGTTTCTAATTACAAATGTTTTACACATATATGTGCTTACTCCGTATCCCTCATTGTTGCAGTTAGCTACTCTTTATGATTTAGTTTTATTTTTTTTATACAGGAAGGAGAGACCTAGGGCGAACGCCCACATAAACACCCGCCAGAGAAACAGAATCTTTTCAGGATCATTTCCTAATTTGCACCCCACATATCGCGGCTAGTATGTATGAATACAGTACATTCCGACAAATTTTAATATTAATTTTGTCTTCATCGTACGTTTAATTCCCTTATTGGCCTACTTATCTTGGTTATATTTATACTTTTACCAGACTACATTCACGAATATACGTATACTTAAGTGTACGAAGTGTCTCTTAGTAATCTAAGCTACTCACTTAATATTAATTTTATTTTATTATTTTTTATTTTTATTATATTCCTCATTCAATAAAATACTCAGAAATGTAATGTTTGTGCACACATACTACCAATGAGCTCTTCATACAGTATAATCAGTTTATTTAATTTCCCCGAAATGTTTACTATTATTATTATTATTATTATTATTATTATTATTTCTCTTTTATATATTACAGCTAAGTGTAAGTTTTTCCATTTCCCATTTATATTTATTTACTGTTCTTCGTTTTTATTCATATGGTTTCATTCTGCTAGTTACCCACTTTCACGTTTTCTTTTTCAAATCTTACACGTGCCCACCCTCATGGGCCGATCGATTTTATAAATATGATTTTTTTTCTTTCTAATAAAAATTCAAAATAGTTGTTTATAAGTGACCTAAACCCAATGCCCACCGAAGCCCTTTCATCTATGTTGTACTTTAAATTAAAGCTTGCGAAATAAGCACACCGGACAAAAAATTAGTCACCCCTAATAGCACCGATAGTAGGAAGTTCAAGGTCACACAGAGGGCGCTGATGTAGCATTGGTAAGTGACAAGTAGCGGTGACGTAGCACACAGGATCAGATCTGTTTCGTGAGGTGGTGAAGAACAAAGTGTGTGTTGGATATAGTCTGCAAAATGGGTCGTGAGGCAGACGTTACTCAGTGGCAAAAAGTAGCCATCGTGTTTGGCAGAGCCCACGGACACAAAATGTCTGAAGTAGCCCAATTTGTTGGTGTGTCAACGCGTACTGTCCAGCGAGTTTACAAAGAGTGGTGTAGTTCGCAATCAACTGACAATCGACGGCGTAACTGTGGCCGGAAAACAATTCTCGACAATAGGGGCCGCCGCCATGTTTCTCGTCTAGTAACTGCAAATCGTTTTCAAACCAGAGAACAATTGCTCCAAGAAACCAATGAGGTTCTCCAGCGACCAATTTCCGAACGGACATTGCGACGAGAACTGCATGCGATGGACATCTGGAGCAGGGTATCACGGAAGAGGCCGCTGTTAACAGCAAGTCACAAATTGGCACGTTATAAATGGGCTCAGAGGCACAAAAACTGGACTGCGGCAGATTGGAAACGTGTAATTTGGTCCGATGAGTCCCGTTTTTGTTTGTTCTCCAATGATGGGAGGCGACGAGTACATCGCAGGTCCAATGAAGCCTTTAATCCTGAATGCGTCGAAGGTGTTGTTCAGGCTGGAAACAGAAAGTGAAGCGCAGGAATAGACACCCACGGACTCTGGCGGAACTTCGGGACCAGCTGATGAACGAGTGGCAGCAAATCGATGTTCAGTACATGCACAACCTCGTAGAGTCTCTGCCTCACCGGATTCGTGCGGTTATCAAGGCCAGAGGCGCCGTCACACGTTATTAGGTACATTCTGAGAGGGGTGACTAATTTTTTGTCCGGTGTGCTTATCATGATGACCTCAAAGACACGTCAGTTTTAATTAAAAAAGATTTTTTACGTAATTATTTCAGTAATTTTTCGCTAAAAATGTCACCTACTTCATACAGGACCCCTATAAACATCTCTCCCCGGTAAGGTTATACCTTTTTTTTTTAACATTTTCTGTATAGAAAGAAGAGGAGATAGCATCCAAATTTACATAAAGAGTAATATAAAATGCACAAAAACTTACCCACTTTTTACTATAGAGCCTCACATCGAAACATGCTCGGTAAATCTTATTTTCGACTCAGCTACTATTAACATACTGTCAACATACAGACCTCTTAACTGAAGCATAAATAACTATATAAGCGTCTTACATCAATCCCGAAGGAGCTCGCGCACTTCCATTGCCAGGAATTTTAATATGGATTTAATGAAAATAGGGACGGACTGTATTGACAAATTATTCTGAAACACAATGATTAGTCAAGGCCACAAGACCTATGTAACTAGACCGACACATCCCTTTACTGACCTGACCAAATCATCTCTTATCATATGGTAAGATAGACTCCGAATACATAAGTGATACAGGGATACTTCTTGCAGCATAACTAACCACACTCAAGTTATATCACAATCCAAACAAAGCCTAACAGCCTAAAGTACACAAATTTTGAATTCAGAAGCACGAAGCACATTAGCTAAACAAGTTCAAAGCAAGGGCATGCATAGCAAGCTTCGACTTCATATGTACCTCTTTTAATGAATCTTGCTATATCGTTGACAAAAATCCTCCGGCTGTTAGAATAAAAAGTCCTCCTACTTGAACTCAGGTTTAAAAGTATCCATTAAACGAAAACGTAAAATGTACAAAAATGTGAAGGAAGATTTACTTTAAAAAAAAGTATCTACGCACTATCAAAATACTCTTAATTCAGTATTACTCAAAGCAATATCTAATGACTATAAATATAAATTTGAAGAATATAAGGGTGACCTTAAACAATACTGAAACCTAATTAATAGAGAGATTGATTAAAAACAAACAAAGCCCTCTATACCTGAAAAACTAGTTATTAATAATGAACCCATTGCAGACACAACAAAATAATGTTTTAAGCACTTTTAACGAATATTTCACTGAAGTAGGAGCTAAAGTAGCGTCCAATATCCTACTCACGGTGCGGTTCTTCGATCCATAACTAGGACCTCCCCTACCATACTTTTTCTTCTTGTTAACTACTACATACGATTTTGTAACAGCCATAAAACAAATAAAAAATAGACAATGTACATTGGACATAATCCCAAACAGAAATTATAAAGAATGCGCGAACTCAATTGCTCCCCACCTCTCCATTCAAAATGGTATCTTCCCAGTTTGACTTAAAAAGACTAGAGTATGCCCTATTTTATTAAAACAAAAGGTTATCTCTCAGACTACAGACTAATCTCCTTCCTTCCAACTATCAGTAAACTATACGAGATACTGGTATATAATCAAATAATATTAAAGCAAAATAATTCACAAGCAACAATTTGGTTTTCTATGAAAACACACGACTAACGATGGAATATCCATTAATATTAGAACTTTATAGAAATCTGAACGACTAAAAAACGTTAATAATCATCTTACTGATCTGGCTAAAACTTTTGACACTACCTCATGAAGCGATGAAATACTCGAACATCATGGCTTCATGGGACTATCTTCAAAATGGCTCTGCTGATACTTGACTAAGAGGACCCAGTTTTTGGACAAGATTCTCATACGTCACAGCGAAGATCTGCTTCTCACGGAGGACCTCAAGGGAGAATTCTGGCACCTATCCTGGTCCTCCTTCACATAAATGACTTCCACCGCTCATTTACTAATTTGTACTGTTACCACTAAGCAAATGACACGACAATCATACCTTCAAACAAAGAGTGTCACTCCACACAACTACCAACAACGAACTCTAAAGAATATACCGTGCTACTGTAGTATGCGGTCTACCTACGATTCGGCGGTCTACCTTTTAATTATAGCTTCTTATCTTGTTTACTAATTGTTTGTTTACATCCCATTGTCAATCGCCCTTGACGATTGGTTAGGTTTAGTCATGATATTTTCGTTAGTTTTAACGAAAATATCATGATTAAACCTAACCAATCGTAGGTAGACCGCATACTACAGTAGCACCGAATATACTGTATGTATGGCAAACTATCCTTAAATATATATATATAATAAAAAACAACTTATATAATAATCACGAGAAAGACAACGCTGGCCTCCCATAAACCTAAACATACTCGTAAAATCAGTCCCTGTGAAACTAGTGCAGTCGGCCAGTGCTGGGAATTACCCTCGAAGCAAACCTGTCATTCAAAGAATACACTGAATAGCAATGCAACAAATTAGCCAAAGTCTCATACATAATTACAAAAGTATGTGCAGCACTTCCTCACCCTGCAAGAAAAAGCTGAAACTGCAGCTTTCGACCCAGAATTGGGATGAGACTCATAGCCATTGCGGGTTTTTCTACCTAATAAAAAAAAAAGTCCCAAAACAAGAGCAATTTGAACATTTGCCTTAGTTCTAATGTATTATTAGGTCCTATGTATTATTTTGTAAATTGAATTTAAAATAAATTTTCCTATGAGACCGGACTTATGGGACACCCTGTATATTTAATAATAATAATAATAAATCGTTACAGTCTGGAGAAGTTCCGTTCGATTGGAAACTTGCAAACATTACACCAATATTTAAAAAAGGAAAATCGTTCAGGGAAATTATCGTACCATCATCAGTCTGACTTTAGTAGTTGATAAGCTTATGGAGACGATCGCTCGGGACAAAATAGTTAATCACTTTCAAATGAATAATTTAATCAAAGATTCTCAACACGGATTTCAACGCAATCGTTCTTGTCCTGCTAATTTGCTCAAGTTCTTTAATGATGTAAATATTCTCAAATGGAGTGGAAATTGGCTTAATGGACGTAAACAGAAAGTGGTTATTAATGGCAAAGTGTCTAACTACAGAGGTGCAACTAGCGATGTGCCTCAGGGATCAGTTCTGGGACCAGTTCTTTTTATTATTCATATCAATGACATCGACATAGGAATTAATAGTATAATTTCAAAGTTTGCGGATAATACCAAAACAGGGGTACGAACAAAATCAGCAGCAGAACGCTTGCAGTTTCAAGAACATATTTATAAATTACTCGAATGAGCAGAAATTTGGCAAATGAACTGTATATAGATAAAATTTAAAACGTTGCATATCAGTAGAAACAATGCTAAAGATATGTATTCTATGCGCTACAAGACACAAACGAGTGCTACGGAAGAAAAAGATTTAGGTATTATTGTTGCCGACACTCTTAACCGAGTAAGCAATACATCGAAGCGGTTAGAAAGTAAATAGAATCTTAGGATTTACAGTATTGGTAGATCATTTGAATTTAAGTCGGGGAAAACAATACTAACATTATATGATATAATTCCTTAGTGCGTCCCCAATAGGGTTGCCAGATCAGATGGTTTCCAAATCCAGAGATTTTACCTACGAAGCTCATCATTATTTGTTTATGTAGCTAAACCGATATATAAACTTCCTCATTTTTGAGAATAATAATTATCTTGCCAAAAATCTGTAAGAAAAGAGGCAAATTCTAATTTTAATGACATTTTTACAAAAGCTCAATTTCCGGAGACTCCGGCCCAAAACCGGAGACCTGGCAATCCGAGTACCCACCTGGAATACTGGGTTCAGTTCTGATCCCCATATTTACGACAGGACATAGACAGAATGGAGAGAGTGCAGCGACGGGCTACTAAGATAATTCCTAGCCTTGGAAACAAATCATACGCTGCCCGTTTAGAAACATTCAGTTTATTCTCACTCGTAAAAAGAAGTATTCGAGGAGATTTGAGGGATTCCGCGTCTTAAGGTACCTAAGCGCCAAAATTTAAATTCGCCAGAAATCGCCTCCAAAGTTCAGCAATAGTAGTAGTAGCAGCAGTAGAGTAGTGGTAGCTTCATAAGGTTTTCAACCATACTTCTAGTGTCGTAAGGTCATTATAACCCAAACCACGCGATAGAAGAAGGGTGAAAATAGTGATATCCATCAAAAACACGTTTTCACCTGTGGTGGCGCTTAGGTACCTTAAGACGCGCGACCCCTCATTTAATCTAGGTGTTTAAAATGAGTAAAGGTTTCGATAATGTCGACGCTGAAAAATACTTCACCTTCAGAAATGCAGAGAGAACTCGCGGTAGTGGTCTCAAATTAGTGGGTAAACATTTTAATTCTAATGAAGCTAAACATTTTTTCTTCAATCATATAATTAATTTGTGGAATGGATTGGCAGTCAACTTAGTTCAAAGTAATTCGGTCGAGTCCTTTAAAGAGAATCTAAATGTTTATCTTGCCTTAAACTCCCAGTTGGAAGCATTTGTTGGCGCATAAAATTACTCAAGATTTTACGGTCGGATTCCTTCCTCTTTACTTTAAAATTTTCATTTTATCTTTAAATTTCTCTCTCCTTCCTTTCAACCTTTTTCTTCTCTGTTTTGCTTTAAAATTTTTAGTCTTTAAATTTTCTTATATCTTTTAATCTTCCTTTTTATACCGATCTGTTGCTCTTTGGTGTCCTTTGTATTCCTTTGTATATATATGTAAATGTATGCATGTAAAGTATATCCCTTAGCCTACGATAAGATAAAAGTTAACACCAACCTGGCGATATTAGTTCACCCTCGGGAAACACAAAACGTTCTCGACTCTAGAGGGGTTTTAAATGCTCATATGGTATGTGTTTCTTCGAGTGAACAAATGTCGCCAGGGTGTTGTTAACTGGTCAGCGTCCAGGTCTCCGAGTAAGAGGACCCGGGTTCGAATTGTTGTGGGAAACAAATTCTGCATATATATTCGAGTTACATTGTGAAGCGATCATAGATTCGTTTCTGATTGTAAATATGTAAGTAAAATATCAAATCCAATTCCAATTCCAGTCCCAGTTAAAGTACAGGGTGATCAAAAAGTTGCAGTGTACTGAGTTTTTTATTTTTATTATTTTTTTATAATTACTGGGTATAACGTAGAACTTACAGTATAATAAATAATAATAATAATAATAATAATAATAATAATAATAATAATAATAATGATGATAATGATAATAAATAAGTAAATAATAAATAAACAAATAAATAATATAATAATAATAATAATAATAATAATAATAATATAATAATAATATATTATAATAAATTATAATAATCTGAAAGAAAATCGAATAAGCAAATTACAATCAGGGCACTGCAACTCTTTGATCACCCTGTATTTAACTCAATTCTTTCCGTAAATCGGAATTCTTTTAATGTCTTCATACTTTTTAAGTAAATACATTTGCTACGGAAATTAAACTAACAAAAGTTCATATCTGAGACTATTATAAATTTGAAAAAATTGTGGTTACTTTCGTTCTTTGCAATAAAAAAAATTATGAAATTAGATTCATGTCATTGCCGTCTTGTGATGAAGAATTGTCTCGCAAAACCACTGCAAGATTTCGAGGTACTTCCATGTAGACATTATCAGATTCTTTTTTATTTGAAAAGCTTTGTTTTGCGAATTGCAGAAGCTTTTTCATTCGTTATAATTACCAGCGTTCCAAAACTGAATGGGCAACTTAGTTTCCCTATAAGCCAACTGAAGACAAAGAGATCTGGGGTTCGAATCCCGATGATGCTGATGATAATAATAATAATAATAATAATACAGGAGTTAGAGCAATTAGTTGGCCTGAGTCCTGTGCCAACTTCTGTCCCGGTTCATTGATTATTATTCATTATAATCCGATAAAAATTGAAGGTATAAACTCTGATCATTTGCTATAAATTTGAGTAAATGTTAACTGAGAGATAAAATCACTCTCATTAAACTTGGAATGTTTTCGGCTTGACTGACCTTATATATATATATATATATATATATATATATACTGTATATATATGCACTAGAATCACAAAATAACACGTGACCTTATTAATAAGCAAACAACCACAAGGAAAAGGAAACACAAAGTCCGAGCGCTTTCGTGATATATTCACATTGATAATGTGAATATATCACGAAAGCGCTCGGACTTTGTGTTTCCTTTTCCTTGTGGTTGTTTGCTTATATATATATATATATATATATATATATATATATATATAGAGAGAGAGAGAGAGAGAGAGAGAGAGATGATAAAATTTTCATGTTTAGGAAAGAATAATTACGGAAGTTCTCAGTTCTTGTAATTTTCCCTCTTTACTTCTCTATTATTAAATACGCTGTAATTACATACTAAAACTGATAATATTCCCCACTTGTACAGTATATTTCTTTCTATATCTTCTGTATATGCTTCATTGAACATATGAAAGCTAACGAGGTTTTATCTATATCGTCAATAAGAAACTGAAATTATGATATTTGAATTTTAATGATTTCTCACAAACAGACACCAACACACACACACACACACACACACACACACACACACACACACTCGTATATATGTTATACAGGGTGTCCGAGAATTATCTGTACAATTTTTGGCTGTTATTAAAAGTCAACCATGAAGTGTAGAAATTCCAGTGTTGTCCCATTTTACAGAGAATCTCATTAAGTTTTTTCTGATACCACGTTTTGACAAGTTTTTAGAAATGTACGCGGGTGACAGACATTGATGATTTAAAAGTAAGAATCACAGCTGCTATTGAGCGAATTGAGGTGGATATGCTGCAGCGTACATGACAACATTTGGAGTATCGATTGGATGTTTTGCGAATCACTAATGGTGCACATATCGAATGTTTGTAACAATGTTACTTTAATAAAAGAAACTTTTGAAAATACAGATTCTAAATAATCTTGTTTAAGAATTTTACGTGTATTATCAAGAATTTTATTAAAAGATGAAATTGTACAGATAATGTTCGGACACACTGGAATTTCTAAAAAATTGTCAAAACTTGGTATCAGAAAAAACTTAATGAGATTCTCTGTAAAATGGGACAAGACTGGAATTTCTACACTTCATGGTTGATTTTTAATAACAGCCAAACATTGTACAGATAATTCTCGGACACCCTGTATTATTGCTGTTATATTATTTCTCTCACGGTCCCTCAAGTTCAAGTTCACGAACCTCAAATTCAAGTTCACGAAGAACTTATTATTCCCTTTAGTCTAAGGACGGCTCATTAGTACAAAGAGTTAATTAATTTCATACAATTGGCGTACTTTGCATATTCTTATTAGATATCAGCCACAGATACGTTCCTAAGAAGGGAGAACATCTTAGTTCTTCCAGTTATGCCCTCATTAGAAAATAAATGAAGGACCCCGTCTTCTCGAAGTAAAGTCACACCCTAACAAAACAAAAGGGGTTTGGATTATTAATTGCATTAGTCAATCAGTGCTTCCATCCAAAGTAGAAGTCACGTGCTCGTGACGTACGCACCATGTGCGGGTGACGTAGCAGGACTTCCGATCTTTCTAATATATAAGAGAGGACTCCACGCCCTTGGGGGCAGATTCAAATATGCCGAGTTAGCCGCGAGTCTAGGATTAAGGCGAAGAAAGTAATCCGCACAGGACTTAGACGGTATTAAGAGATCTTGGGCTTAATTGGACGACGGTAAGAAGTCCGTGTCTATCGACTCTGAGAAACTTAGTCTATAAAACTAGAATTAAGGACCTTAGTAATTCAAAGTCGTCACAAACGACTTAGTACTTGCTTAAATTGATTTCAACATTGAAAGTACTATAAATTCAGTAAAGTAGAATATCGGCCGACGAGTTTTCTTGTCCCTAACGAGCCCTTAATTATCGCACTCTACTGAACACGCCTGAGGAGGTAAGATGTAGCGACGACTTCTTCAGGTCATCATGTTGTAAGTGGCAAATTCTCTAGCGGAGCCACACAGAAGAATACAAACAATATATATATATATATATATATATATATATATATATATATATATAATATATATATATATGAATAAAACCACGAAGGAAAGGAAACACAAAATGGTGCTCAAGCGCTTTCGTCTAATGACATCCTCAGGAACACTGAAGTACATAAAAGGGTAACAGCCTATATATAGGTTACAGAAAGAAAAAAAAGAAAAATAAATAACATACATACATACACACACACACACACACATATATACATACATATCATATATACATATACATACATATATATATATATATATATATATATATATATATATATATATATAATATATATATATATATATATATATATATATATATGCAATAAACAGAGAAGTAAAAATAAAAATTAAAAATTAAAAATTAAAGGATTATCCGTGAGGCGTACAGATTTGTAAGGAATAATATCGATTTTTAGCACAAGATCAAATGGATTATAAAAATACAAATTTATATTGGAATACTGCCCGGGTTTTAACACTCTGCCTATGGTCAGGTTTCGATATATATAAAAATAAAATGCAAATTAAAAGTTAATAAAGTAGCAGACAAGTTTACCAAAGATTTAGTGTTCTACCTTTCTTATCTAAATCTGTTTGGAAGGAATTCAAAATAACAGGATCGAGTTGAAAAAGACCTTTGCTTATGTTGAAGTTATTTGAAAGTTGGATAATGACAGACTCAAGAATATTTCTATTAACAATGTTGCTAGAATGGAATAAAACTGAAGCATTATTCCAATCAATACAGTGGGCTAACTCTGACAAATGGACAAAAAGGGCACTGGACAACTGTCCTGTTCTAACGGAATATTGATGCTGTTTTATACGTGTGTGCAAATCCTTTCCCGTCTGACCTATGTAAAAGGAATCACATTGTTTACAACCAATTTTATAGATAATGCCTGAATTATTGGTAGGGCTATTTTTTACCATGATATTTTTCACAATATTGTTATATGAAAATACTACATTAATATCCAAAAGTTTAAGTACATTAGCAATGCCTAAAAAGCCCGGGAAAAATGAAAGTACTAAAATATTTTTTGACAAAGTACGAGTGTTATTATTGACACGATAGAAAGTTCGTTTTGCCTTGTTGAGACAAGATTCCATAAACGCAGATGGATAACACAAATCACTTCCAATACCGTTGATTTTTTTTTTCCAATTCGGCATCGATGTATTCCGGACTGGCGATCCTAAGGGCGCGGAGAAACATTGATGAAAAAATGGCCTTCTTTGTGGGGGTGTCATGTCCCGAGTAAAAGTGCACGTAGGACAAATTGTTTGTTGTTTTCCGATAGATACTAAACTTAAAACCTGGGCTTTCCCTATGTACACGCACATCCAAAAATGGGATTGAATTGTCTTGTTCCACTTCTAAAGTAAACTTAATGGAGGGGACTTGATCATTTAACTGAAGGAGGAAGTTATCCAGGTCGACGATATTTTGTGTATCTGGCCCATGAATCGTGACCTGGATAACTTCCTCCTTCAGTTAAATGATCAAGTCCCCTCCATTAAGTTTACTTTAGAAGTGGAACAAGACAATTCAATCCCATTTTTGGATGTGCGTGTACATAGGGAAAGCCCAGGTTTTAAGTTTAGTATCTATCGGAAAACAACAAACAATTTGTCCTACGTACACTTTTACTCGGGACATGACACCCCCACTAAGAAGGCCATTTTGTCATCAATGTTTCTCCGCGCCCTTAGGATCGCCAGTCCGGAATACATCGATGCCGAATTGGAAAAAAAAATCAACGGTATTGGAAGTGATTTGTGTTATCCATCTGCGTTTATGGAATCTTGTCTCAACAAGGCAAAACGAACTTTCTATCGTGTCAATAATAACACTCGTACTTTGTCAAAAAATATTTTAGTACTTCCATTTTTCCCGGGCTTTTTAGGCATTGCTAATGTACTTAAACTTTTGGATATTAATGTAGTATTTTCATATAACAATATTGTGAAAAATATCATAGTAAAAAATAGCCATACCAATAATTCAGGCATTATCTATAAAATTGGTTGTAAACAATGTGATTCCTTTTACATAGGTCAGACGGGAAAGGATTTGCACACACGTATAAAACAGCATCAATATTCCGTTAGAACAGGACAGTTGTCCAGTGCCATTTTTGTCCATTTGTCAGAGTTAGCCCACTGTATTGATTGGAATAATGCTTCAGTTTTATTCCATTCTAGCAACATTGTTAATAGAAATATTCTTGAGTCTGTCATTATCCAACTTTCAAATAACTTCAACATAAGCAAAGGTCTTTTTCAACTCGATCCTGTTATTTTGAATTCCTTCCAAACAGATTTAGATAAGAAAGGTAGAACACTAAATCTTTGGTAAACTTGTCTGCTACGTTATTAACTTTTAATTTGCATTTTATTTTTATATATATCGAAACCTGACCATCGGCAGAGTGTTAAAACCCGGGCAGTATTCCAATATAAATTTGTATTTTTATAATCCATTTGATCTTGTGCTAAAAATCGATATTATTCCTTACAAATCTGTACGCCTCACGGATAATCCTTTAATTTTTAATTTTTAATTTTTATTTTTACTTCTCTGTTTATTGCATATATATATATATATATATATATATATATATATATATATATATATATATATATATATATATATATATATATATATATATGTGTACATATAGATATGTATGTATATATATGTGTGTGTGTGTGTGTATGTATGTATGTTATTTATTTTTCTTTTTTTTTCTTTCTGTAACCTATATATAGGCTGTTACCCTTTTATGTACTTCAGTGTTCCTGAGGATGTCATTAGACGAAAGCGCTTGAGCACCATTTTGTGTTTCCTTTCCTTCGTGGTTTTATTCATCATAAATATTTTTCACGTGTTACTTTCGTGAAATAATTTTCATATATATATATATATATATATATATATACACAGTGGATACCCCATAATTCGTACCTCCATTATTTGTTTTTTGCTTTAGTTCGATTAGCATTCGGAATACGAATTATTTGAAAAAAATTGTACTTTTTCTAAAAAAAAATGTGAAATAAGTGGAAAAAGTTCGAAATCAAAACAGCAGAGAAAAATTCACAAAAATATGCAACAAAATGTAAAAATTCCACCAATTTTTAACAAAGTTTTGATCAATTCGACAGCGAAGCACAACCCATTCCACTTTTGACATATCGCCAAGTGTAAAAGGAATGGATAATGATCTTTCAAATATTGACATTTTACGCGATATCCTTCGGATTTCATAACCATTTCACAAACTTAAAATAAAATCATGAAAGGTTAACAAACATATAAATTAACAATAATATATTTAACAGTTTTCGAATATAATTGTTGCTAAGGTATGTTAACAGTAGCTTAAGCTGAGCACATTCGTTTTATATATATAATATATATATATATGATGCAAACAGACAGGGAAAAAGAAAAAATTATTCCAAGGTCTTTCGTGTATTCAGCAGTACACCTCGTGAGGGAATGACGGGAATGTCAGGGAATTCATTTCACGTGTTTAAACGTGAAATTTACCTCATATATAACCTTTGGTTAGCTTCCGACCGAATTGTTCATTCTGACGAAGGTCAAGCTTTTCACTCCACCTTAGACCTACAGTTTAACGTGGAATCCGAACCACGCCCCATCAGCAACCCAGCGTCTTAACCACTAGGCCACCTAGGGTACCCATTTATCTACCAACCACTTTCTTCATTGTATGTGTGTGGAAGGATGAACAGCTGGGTTTTGGTGCGCGCCGGCTGCCGTCGGGTCTCGAACCCGGGGCCGATGGATTCGTAGTCAGCGACGCTAACCACTACACCACCACAGTATATATATATATATATATATATATATATATATATATATATATATATATACACAATTCAGAATGGTCCCCTGAGAAACTTATGATGTTAAACACAGACCGTGCATGGAACAAGGAACTCTTCTGGGAAATTACATCCACTATAGTTCGAATAAGTAATGATAAATGACAAATACTATCCTGTCCCAAAGCTGGATCCTATCTGCTTTGTAGATAGTTGGTGAGGGAAGCTATATTTTGGGGCCTCTTTGCGAGTAACCCGGTGCCCACGTTGGGCTTTCCATCATAAAAAGAAAAAACTATAGTATTTGTCATTTATCATTACTTATTCGAACTATAGTGGATGTAATTTCCCAGAAGAGTTCCTTGTTCCATGCACGGTCTGTGTTTAACATACATATATATATATATATATATATATATATATATATATATATATGATGCAAATCCACAAGGAAAAGAAAAATTATTCCGAGGCCTTTCGAGGTGTACTTCTGAATACACCTCGAAAGGCCTCGGAATCATTTTTCTTTTTTCTTGTGGGTTTGCATCATTCATTCATTTCACGTGTTTAATTGTGAAATTCATCATCATATATATATATATATATATATATATATATATATAATATATATATATTATTCATTAATGCATTCACAGTTTAAGTGGAAGTATGAAGAGTTAGGCATATTTTCACTCAGAGTATCATTCTGCCCATACGCCTATACATATATATATATCGTAAAGAACGACGCTTTGTATAGGAGACTTATCCGCGCAAGATGAGAGCGAAAGAACGAAACAATTGAAAAAATGAGGTACCCACCCGGGAATCGAACCCGGGATCTTCCGATTGCCGGTCAGACATGCTAACCACTACACCATAGGCCTCACCCAAACAAATGCTCGTAATTCCTCTACATACGCGCAGAAACCAATGCCCGAAAGGGGCACCCCACGCATGCCGTAACATTTATACATTATAACTGCAAACACGCAGTATAATTAACGTAAAGAACGACGCTTTGTATAGGAGACTTTCCGCGCAAGATGAGAGCGAAAGAACGAAACACTTGGGTGAGGCATATGGTGTAGTGGTTAGCATGTCTGACCGGCAATCGGAAGATCCCGGGTTCGATTCCCGGGTGGGTACCTCATTTTTTCAATTGTTTCGTTCTTTCGCTCTCATCTTGCGCGGATAAGTCTCCTATACAAAGCGTCGTTCGTTACGTTAATTATACTGCGTGTTTGCAGTTATAATGTGTATATATATATATATATATTAACAAAGCTGAAAAACTATTTTCTTTATATTTTTATTATTTGTTTCGTTTCTAAGTTAGAAGGAGTTACAAGGACAAGAGAAAGCCTCAAAGACCTTTTGGTCCACTCGGGAAGGTCCTTTTATTAAACTAGTGCATGTTTTAAATTATTCTAGCAGTCGTAAAAATCTGGCTAGAAAAGCATAAGGCTCTCTACCAACCCTCCGGCCCCTTCCTGCCAGAAGCGGGTAAGGAAAACGGTGGAAAAAATACCTTGACCCCTGGAAAAGTAGCCAAGGAAATTTTACAGGAAAGAGAATATATAAACTACCTCTAAAATTACGCTATGTACAGTAGGGCGGATCGAAAATGAGGTTTTTAAACTTTTTTTTGAGATTCAAATATGGCTAGTGCGAAACATATGTGGGTGCTATAGATAATGACTGTGCATAAATATTAGTCCTGCGAAATTATATCTTCAGGTGCCACAAAGCCGTCGAAAAAAGTGAAATATAATGATTTTCTTATATTCTGCATTAGTACAATAACTGAAACTTACTTGTTATTATTATATATTAAGTGTTCCAATTACCAAAATAGTTACTGAATTACGCAGCTCTTAGTTTATTTAGATCAATGTTCTTTTGATTAATGATCTAAATAATCCAGAACTCACCACGAGGAGGTGGCTGCGTGTCGAGCTCCACCCATGCCCTCCCAACCACCCATCCTTGCGCATGTTTTTTTCTATTAACGTTTTATTTAAACTTTATATTCAGCTTTACTTTCGAATGATGGCATTTTTTTACGTGACTGAAGTGTTGATCTTATGAAGCCATCTCGCGCGTTCAATCCAAATACTTTGATGATGCTTCAGTCACTAATTTTACCATTCTTTCTACTACTTGTGTATGACAAGGGAATTTCTCGAATGGAGGGGTACTCTTGTTTTCTATGAATTCTTCAATCTCATTTTCTGTCAGGTGTCTTGTCACAGGTGGTTCAGTGACAATGCATTTTTGCCAATTAATTAAATCAGTATAATCAGTAGCTTCAAATTGAATAACAGGTACTGTGAAACGCCTCACAACTTTTTCCTTGTTTGTTTGCCTTGCTTTCTTTATTCGCCTCCACGCTAATTCTCTTATGGCGCTGCGGTCATCATGAATCATTGATGCTAGAATATTTTCTGGATTTGCAAAAAATGCATTTCTTTGTATGACAGGGTTTACAATATCCTTTACTTCGTCATTCAGTGTTCTTGTTAGTTCAATAGTTTTGAAAACATGTTTTGAGCCATTGACAAAAGACGTACTTTGCTTAATAGAAAACCACATTGGGATGTAGACCTTCATTATAAAAGAAGCAATGTTCATGAGGTTCTCAGATGGACTTACAGTTGAAACGTATAGACGAAGCAAACGATTTGCTGTAGTCAGCCATCGTGAATGTGCCATTTTGCCTGAACTACGATGAGCAAGATCTGGAGAGCAATATCCCTTTGTTATGGCCTGATGAATATCAATTAGATATTTTTGGTCGGTGCTAAGATCTTCACAGTCTACAGTTGGTTCCTCAGCATCAATCCTTTCAAACTCGACAATAGGAAGACTCTCACAGTTCTCTAATTCCCTGCCAATAGGACCGGTGAATCCGCGGGGGCCAGATGTTTTTCCATCCAGCTTTGCAACTAAATGGCGTAATGGCAATTCATTGGCATGGAGCTGGCACACTAAATGTTGAACTGGCTTCTTCAGCTTCAATTCTATAAGCCTTATAACGCCTCCCTTTTCTCCAGTGTTGACTGCTGCACCATCGCATCCAATGGCAACAAGGTTTTCCAGGTTCATGTCATTATTTCCAATATACTCAAACATTCCTTTACATATTTCTTCAGCTGATCCAGAATTCACAGAATAATGGCCCAAATAATCTGAACCAGGTTCTCTCACTAAAGTGATATGTTCTTCTGTTACCTTCTTCTGATATACTTTGGACTCTTTTTTTCTTGGAAGAGTGTAGAATCTTTTCGACCATCAAAATAGATTCCTCTGATTGGGACCTGATTTTGATCTTTCATAATTTCTGATCTCTTCTTTTGTCTTTCTCTTCTGATTTTACTCCTATCCACTACTTCAGATGTATTGTCAATAGAAACTTCTCCAATATCTTGCAATACTGCACTAACAATGAATGCTGCAGCTCGATCTGAAACTGCAGTCCTGTCACAAGCAGTAGCCACTGAAGGTAGATTTGTAGTTTTCCTTTTCTTGAATAATTGTTCTTCAGGTTGTTCGAGCTTTCTCTTCGAGCTAACTGGCTCTGGAAATGTATCGTCTGATATTTCGCCAGATTCACTTTCACTATTTGATGTCGATGATGATAATTCAACATTTGTATCCTGCAATTTCTCCTGTGAAGATTCTTTGGTGAGCCTCACAGCTTCTTTTTGCTTTCTTAGCAACGTAGATGCTTTTTTCTTTGAGAGTGTAATATCTACTCTATCAATAAACAGTTTTCTTTCACTCCTTTGATCTAAGAGGAACGTCACTTCTTCCTTTGGAACCGTTTTTTCTTTGGGACAAGAACATTGTGTTAGTACTTTGCACTTGCACGCTGCAATGTCAAAAAGTTTCGTGTGTGCTTCTTTTTGAACATATCAATCTTTGCTTTGTAAGCTTCAGAATTTTTTCTGCTTTGGTATGGCTTCATAATGACACGATACTTTTCGTGGTAGCTTCTGAACATTGTTTCAATTCGCCTGTCTGACAGAATTGGGACGGAAGCACTTTCCCAAATTGTTTTCAATTTATCAACAACTTGTTCTAATATTTGAGATATTGAAGGATCTTTATTAGTATTCTGTTTCAAATCGTTTCTTACAAACAAGTAATATTTAAAAACTCCTTCGTATGTAGGAAGATTCCTGTGCCACAAATCTTCCCCCATACCAAACATGGGGCACTCAGTTGAGGCCCTGGTTGATTTTGCACAAACTCGAGACATTTTGAAAGTATACAAATCTGAAAAAGAAAGGGCTAATATCAATTATACGTTAATTTCAGTTAATAGTACATGGCAAACTTAGGGCAACACAATACAGAAATGCAAAATATATAAGAAATATAGTTTAGACTATCTGAGTAACGCCAACAACAGAACACCCACCTGCTACGAGAGCGACAGCTACACTGAACCGAGGTACTCACGTGACAGCTGAGTGAGCTGACTATAGAAAACTGTTTTTAGAGAATAGAAACTTTTTTTAAAGGTTGACTGAGCTATTTTTATACAAGTGTGAATAAATTCTTGTCTATTGTGCATCGTGGACTCTTCTGTAATTATTGGTTAAAATCTGCTTTTTTTCAATTTTTTTCAATATTGAAGGTCATTGTGGCACCTGAAGATATTAATGTTATGATTTTAAATTTATACCAGCTTATTTCCTCACTACTCCACACATTTTCCACACTAGCCAATTTGAAAATTCGAAAAATGAGTTTTTCACTCCGCCCTAATGTACAGTACATATAAAATCGTTAAATAAAGGACGACTTACAGTTTTCCACTGTAACTGAAATGTTCATCTTTGTTTACTACAAAAATATACAGTTAAACATACACAATGTGACTCCTCCCTCTTTTTGTGATTGCGAATCCATGCATTTTTCATTACAGGAGGAACGACGTGTACTGGAAATTACATGCGGCTCCCTAGGGGTCCTCGGACCCCTGGTTGCGGAGCATTTCCCTATGTTAATTTGGACAGGATCAAAGTTAGGATGTTTAGAGGTGATATGAGGTTAATGCTTGTGGGGCCAGTGGTATTAATTTTTATGAGAAAGTTGAGGTATACCGTTAGTGGTACGTCAGATAAGACCAAGGTCTTCATTTACACACCTCACAAACCGTTCATTCCTATTTATTTCTCGTAAAGTCTTCAGCCACATTCATACCAAATTCCACAGTTATTCCCATATTTACTAATTACGTTCTTCCATTTTTTACGTGGTCCTCCGTATATTCTTACACTTGCGCACTCACCATTATACACCATCATCTTACTTTTATCATTATTCATCTTCTTCACATTGCCACACCAAGGAAGCATACTATCCTTCATTCCTGTCTGCAATAACTTTTTTATTCCATACTTAAATGGAATATCCTCATTTCTCATGCAGTCAATCCGCTTTACACCAATCATATTTCTTAAATTATTCTTCTGAACTTTTGTTGTACATATTTTCAATGTCTTTCAGGACATAAATATAATATAAACCAACTGAATGAATATTTCTATAAAAACATTGTTGAGATGGCCATAAAAAAAGAATCAGCCATTCAATTTAATAAATGTTTATGCCTCTCTCTCTCTCTCTCTCTCTCTCTCTTCTCTCTCTCTCTCTCTCTCTCCTCCTCTTTTATATACGAGGGTGGGCTGAAAAGTAATGCCTCCACTTGAATAATTTTGGATTGCGTAGAGATAGCCAGATAAAACTGGTTTTGCGTTGGAACTTGATATCCCCACCCCATTCCAGATTTTTTAGTGGTAACTAGATAAAACCGGCTTTGTGTTATAGCCTAATATAGCTTATACTCATTTCACACGTTGGTTCACTATCGATTACAATCGAAACGAGGAAAGACGTTCGCTTCAAGCAACGTGCCATATTGAATTTCTTACAGCGGAAAGTGTTGCTCTCATATACATTCATCGGCGAATGCAAGCTGTGTACAGCAAACAGTGTGTTGATGTGAGTACCGTTCGACGTTGGGTAATTTTGGATTGTGTAGAGAGAGCCAGATAAAACTGGTTTTGCGTTGGAACTTGATATCCCCACCCCATTCCAGATTTTTTAGTGGTAACTAGATAAAACCGGCTTTGTGTTATAGCCTAATATAGCTTATACTCATTTCACACGTTGGTTCACTATCGATTACAATCGAAACGAGGAAAGACGTTCGCTTCAAGCAACGTGCCATATTGAATTTCTTACAGCGGAAAGTGTTGCTCTCATATACATTCATCGGCGAATGCAAGCTGTGTACAGCAAACAGTGTGTTGATGTGAGTACCGTTCGACGTTGGGAGAGGCAGTGTAAAGAAGGAAAAGCAGGGCAAGAAGATTTGCGAGACAAACCGCGAAGTGGAATGCCTGTAACGGCAACCGACGAGTCTCATCGGAACTACGTTGACGAGCTGATTCGTGGAAATCGTCGCATTAAACAAAATGAAATTACTGCAGTGCTCGATATCTCTAAAGAGTGAGTGGGATACATTATCAGTATTCTCGGTTACCGAAAGGTCTGCGTCAAATGGGTGCCTCGCATGCTCACTGCCGAGATGAAAACTGAGAGACTACGCATTTGCCAAGAAAATCTGTAGCGCTTCGAAAATGAAGATGAATTTCTGCACAGCATTGTGAAAGAAGACGAGACGTGGGTCCACCATTATGACTCTGAAACCAAACAGTAATCCATGGAATATCGGCTCAAAAATTCACCGCAACCAAAAAAATTCAAAGTTAAAAAATCGGCTGGAAAAGTAATGATGACTGTTTTTTAGGATATCAATGGTGTTGTTCCCGAAAACTTCACGGAAAGAGGGACAGAAAACAACTCCGCACGTTATATCGAAACTCTGAAGAAGTTGAAAAAATGGATCAGGAGGGTTCGCACCCACAAAAACGCAGTCATTGTTCACCATGACAACGCACGGCCTCACACCAGTGTTCAAACGCGAAAAGCAATTGAGGATTTGCAATTCACCGTCTTGCCACATCCACCATATAGTCCCGATTTAGCACCATGCGATTTTCACCCCTTTCCTAAACTTAAAGAAAATCTCCGTGGAAATTGCTCCGAATCTGACGAAGAAGTTAAGGCTGCTGTGAAATTTTGGTTTTGTAGTCAAAGCCTCGAGCTTTAACGGGATGGATTTCAAAAACTCGTTTATCGTTGGCGTAAATGTATCTCGGTAGAGGGTGATTTTATAGAAAGTAAATGTATCGTTTTGAAGAATAAACTCTGAGGTACATATCTGCTTTTGTTTCGATAAAATCCTTCAACCCGTTTAAAATTTATTTGATTAGAGGCATTACTTTTCAGCCCACCCTCGTATATATATATATATATATGCAGTATATGACCGGTAGAATCTTTTCACTAAACTTAGTCAATTCGTCAATTCAATTTGGAAACAGCTTTGTAAGTAAACCCTTTATTTAAACTTTCTAAAAGGTTTTTCCGCATTTGATTTACAAAATATTTTACAATCAATTCTTAAAACATCTTTTTTATCAGTTTTCATTTTTGGGTTTTACTGTTTTTGGACAAAATGATTGTTGAAAACAAAATAAAAATTTAAGAATACATTACCGACTCGCGTTTTGTTTTCTAAACCTTTTAATATTTCGAGTAAAAAAAAAAAGAACCCCAAATATTATTCAGGAAATACTCGGAAATAAATTTCCGGTTATAAACTGGAAGGAGAGAAGAAAATTGCCAACACATTCTTCCTTATGGTCCGTGAAATATATTTTTAATTTAAGAGAAATTCATGGTATGGAGATGGAAATATTTTTGGCTATTTTATGTGAACAATGTACGCGAGAGTTTGATTATAAAACATGCGTGCTCATATATCACGTAGCATTATATACAGACCAAATTTAGTTTCGGAGAGGCGCTCCCTCAATATTTTTAGTACCGGAGCTCCGTTCCCCTCCGTTTTGGCGGCAATACATTACTGTTAATATATATATATATATAATATATATATATAATATATATATATATATATGTGTGTGTGTGTGTGTGTGTGTGCGTGTATATGTTCCGCCCATGAGCTGAACAAAGTAAGATTCATCTTATTTCGTGACTTATTCGATTTATTATTTAACTTGGTTATTTTACTTAATTTGTACTCTTTTCTACTGTTTTATACTCCTATTCTAAATTATATATAAGGTAGCCCGTGGCCGGCAGCTGACATGGAACATGCGACCGACATTTCGAACGAAAAGAATTTAAAACATTATGACAATTTCAGCTATTTAACTACGAGTAATTTATTTAATTTGAACGAGAATAATGACGGGTAAAGCGAGCGTGAATACATGTTTTTCAATATATCGCAGAGAGAGACACATAACACTATCATAAACTATTTAATTATCGAAAAACAACATTTCTGAACGAACATACCTCTTCATTTAAAAACCTGTGGAAGACGACCCGAGCGGGAAATTTCGAATTCTCTTGCACATGCGCTCTACTCAAGAGCGCAGCCTCCAAATCTGGCTTTGTGATTGGTTAATTATTTCTCTTGCCAACAGTTTTGTTCATTTAAAATAACCATTATTAAATTTCATATTAAAATTTAACATATTACACTTGCCTATATCAGAAAAAAAAATATACATGTATATATTCGTGGTGTACTGATTAATCGGCATCGGCACCAGTCAAACTGGGTCGATTCTCCTACCGATTCTTTGAAATTTTAAAATTTTCATTACAAAACGAAATCTATATTTATGGAAAATTGAACATACAAAAAACACTATTCATGATACTCAATTCAAAATTTAATTATATAAAAAATATTTTACATTCACGAAAAAGGCAAAGCTTAATAAGTTAAGTTGCCCATAATTACATTTTCTCTAACTAGCTAATCTCTAAATATTATAAACTATTGTAATCTCCTACTCTATATTAATACAATTCGATATTAAGTTGTACTTTATAATTTATATATTAAACCATCTTATTATGTTAACTTTATTTTAAGTATTTTAATAATTTTATAAACAAAAATTGTATATCCTTTTTATTTTTATTCAAATTGGCCACCAGGGATTGGCAATTTTAATGAAAATTTTTGTTGTTTTTATATTGTTGAAGAAAGAAAATGCCTTCAACATAAGGAAAAACAATTACTTGAAATATTTGTATTCAATTTATGAAACTAAAATAAAATTATTTTAGCATTTTACTGAGTAATAAAACTAATATTATTTTAACTAGGTATATGAGTAACAAATTCTGATGCTGTATATTGTGGAGTGAGCTGAGGAAAAGCATTTAAATAAATTTGAAATGTACTAGGGGCACTCAATATATGATCTTTTGCCCCACCCTTTAGTTTTAACTAAATAATAGGCCATGGGGCTGAAATGTCTTTTGGGCCGTAAGTTTGAACTTTCTGCGCTTCACATAACCAGATTTTTCCAGTTTCAACCTCCCCTCCTTGTATAAAACTGCTTTTAAACGCCTTGTATAAAACCGATGATTAACGCAGTTTCGAAAATGGTGTCTGACAGTGATGTGCGTCGTAAACAGAGAGCTGTTATCGAGTTCTTAAAACAGAGAAGGAAACAGTTGGAAATATTCACAAATGTCTACAAAACGTTTACGGAGATGCTGTTGTTGATCGAAGCACAGTTGGACGCTGGTCTAAACGTGTGAGATCATCGGAGAGAGGGAGAGCCAGCCTCGATGATGAGCCACGCAGCGGTCGCCCAGCATCGGCTATGACATCTCACACTGTGCAACGTGCTAACAGCATCATTCGATCAAATCGGCGCGTCACATACAAGGAGCTATCACTGGAGCTAGGAATTAGTGAAGGAAGTGTGAATACGATAATTCAGCAACTGGGATACTCAAAAGTGTATTCACGGTTTGTTCCTCGCCAACTGACTGAAGATCACAAAGCCCAAAGAAAAGAAATTGTTTCTGAGTCGTTGGTTCGATACGAGACAGAAGGGATGACTTCCTTTCACGAATTGTGACTGGGGATGAGACTTGGGTACACCACTTTGAACCTGAAACAAAACGCCAATCCATGGAGTGGCATCACGCAGACTCCCCACACAAGAAAAAGTTCAAAATGGCTCCCTCTGCAGGAAAGGTTATGGCCACCATCTTCTGGGACATGAAAGGGGTGATTCTGGTTGCTGGGGATAGGTGATTTGAAAGAATGCTTTCCACGTGGTCCCAGCGTGTCGTAAAAGGTAAGGGACGGGTGCGGGGGAAACCCCTCCCACCTGTATTTAGCTTTCCACAAACAAGAATGGAATGTAATGTCTACTAAGGAAAGCTCACACACTGGCAGGACGTCACCCAGGATAAAAAAATCCCCTCAACCCGCTTACGCACCAGGGTTGGTGAGGTGAGCAATGGTGCAACTTTTCTCAGTCCCAGAGGAGAAGATTCTTCACCAAAGGGATCAATGCAGGGGATCCCACCAGGTCAAGGTATTGACCCTCGACCCCAGCTGTTCCATCAGACAGTGGGCCCTACAAAAACATATGTCGGTATGACACAATAAACTGGACCATTGGAGTAAAGAAAAGAACATAATCCTAGCGGCAAAATCAATGCTAAGCCAAGTTCAGATATAGTTGAAGTGTTTGGCTTCGGGTGGAAGCCCCACTTACAGCTATTAAAATTACTAAAAGGAGTATAAACCAAAAAAGTGGATGTTATGAAGAAAGGACAAACAATCAACTCAGAGGCATATATTGCTACCCCAGAGAGACTCCAGAAACGTATAAAGCGAGTTCGACCGGAGAGAAAACTGGAAGACGTCCTTCTTTTGCACGATAACGTAACACCACACAACAGTTTGCAAACAAGAGAGGCCATCACAAAAATGCGCTTGACTGTGTTACCCCACCTTCCATACAGCCCGATCTGGCACCTTCAGACTTCCATTTGTTTGGGCCAATGAAGGATGCTATTCGTGGAAGAAAGTTTCAGAGTGACGATGAGGTTGTTGAGGAGGTTAAGAGGTGGCTCCAGCGGAACCCAGCGAACTTTTACTAGCAAGGAATAAAGGCCCTTGTTTCGAGGTGGAGGAAAGCCGTAGAAAAGGATGGAGACTATGTGGAAAAATAAAAACTTGTAAAAAAGGTATGTAACTACTTGTGTACAAAATTTCTGGAACTTACAAGGAAACTTGGAAAGAAAAAAAAATGGTGGGGCAAAATATATTGAGTGGCCCTCGTGAAAATAAAAAATTAAAAGTTTTCACATTAGATTAGTAAAATTTATGAAGGGAATTGATTTTTTAAAATCTAGGCAAAGAATCGGCATCAGTAGTTTTTCATGTTGGCGAAGCATTTCAACGTTGTCAATGGGTGCCACGTAAACGATGGATTTCAGATGAGCCCACAAGTAAAAATCGAGTGGATTCAGGTCCGGGAAGCGAGCAGGCCACGCAATGGGTACTCCACGGCCTATCCATTTATCAGGAAAATGGTCATCCAAGTTGTCTCTGGCTACTCGACTAAAATGAGGCGGAGCGCTGTCATGCATAAACCACATACGACGTCGAACACCAAGAGGAACTTCATCTAGTAAATCGCTTAAATCATTCCTTAAAAAATTGGAATAGGATTCTCCTGTTAATCTTCCAGGCAAAACAAAAGGACCAATTAAGTTGTCGGCAATAAGTCCTGCCCATACATTGATACTAAATTGTTGTTGGTGCCTTGACTGGATGATGGCATGCGGATTCTCTTCGGCCCAGTGATGAGTGTTGTGAAAATTGATCACGCCTTTTCTTGTGAAGGCAGCCTCATCAGGCCTAATTGCGTGGCCTGCTCGCTCCCCGGACCTGAATCCACTCGATTTTTACCTGTGGGCTCATCTGAAATCCATCGTTTACGTGACACCCATTGACAACGTTGAAATGCTTCGCCAACGTGTAGAACAAGGATGCCAGAAAATCCGAGCAATACCTGGAATGTTTCAACGCGTCAGGCAGTCTATGACGAAGCGTGTTCAGGCGTGTATTCAAGCGCAAGGCAGTCATTTAGAGCAGGGGTTTTCAAACTGTGTTCCGCGGAACCCTAGGGTTCTGCGAGAACTTGATGGGGTTCCGTAGGGCATGTCATGAGAGACTGAAAAGGAGAGGTAAGATAAAATAATATCAACTGGCATGGATAAATTTACGATATATATTCTGCGAATTCAGTGATTGTGTTTTGAAAGGTGTAGGCAAAGAGAGAGAGAGTGGGCGAGAGAGAGAATTTTAATTAAAACGATGAGATATCCAGAATAAGTGTTGCCCTCTTGCAGCCACATTAAGACACAGGAGCCCATTTTGTAAACAAAACACAGCTGATGACCACAAGCACTGGTCTGATTGATTTGGTGAATTTTTCTATGTTTTAGGTTTAGTTTTCTCAGTTCACGGAAGTTATGATCACAGTAATGTTATTAAATGCAGTGTAAATGTGTGTTACCTTTCACAATGCATATTATACAAATATGTAGAACTTATGTAGAACTTTATGAGTTTCTGGATTCAGATTTTAAAAGAATATACTGAAGTTGCCACACGAGCCTTGAAATATCTTATTCCTTTTGCAATAACATATCTCTGCGATAGAACCTTCTCTCTATATACGGCAAAAAAAACAAATATAGAAGTAGGCTAAATATAGAAGATGATATCCGCTTGCAGGTAACATCAATTGCTCCAAATATTGAACTTTTATCCAAAGAAAAGCAATCACATCCAAGTCATTGAACATTTATTTGTTTGATTAACTATTAAAATTACTCCTCAATAACTAAAATTCCTCACCTTTAATTATTTTGCATTGAAAACTTTAATTTTGCAATAAACATGATATTTTTTATACTTATAATTTCTTTTATGCTGACAGTAATGGCGGGAGGGGAATTTAAAATAAATAAGTCAATAAAAGTAAATTGTCTTTTTTTCTTGTAAATTTCAAAACTTATATATTTTTTTTGCGAAATTCATATAAGTGTATATGTAAATTTCATAAATTACATAAATAAACTGCAATGAGCATAAATTGTGTTTTATTACCATTTGCCTTATATCATCAAAATTTTACCTGTTGGTCAAGGTTCCGTGAATTTTTTATTTTAGATAAAGGTTCCGTGGCTTCAAAAAGTTTGAAAAACTCTGATTTAGAGCACTTCCTTTAAAGGTAAGGTGGATACTTGCTGGAACACATAATGAACTGTAACTCGGAAACAAGGCGATTTCGAGTATATGTTTATATAAACATTTTCATTGTTTTCAGGTCCTGAATCCATCCTAAAAGTGCGTCTCACATGTTATGAAACACCCTGTGTGTGTGTGTATAGGGCTACGTCGTGGCCGATGTCGTAACACCGCTTCCCGGAGATCAGCGAAGTTAAGTGACATTGGGTCTGGGTAGTAGTTGGATGGGAGACCGTCCTCTGCGCCCAGATTATGTAGCGACCCGTGGTTCGGATCCCACTTAAAGCTGTAGGTCCCCTCCGTCATATGACCTTAGATGTTGCGAAGGAGATTAAACAACCAAATTAAAAAATTAATATATATATATATATATATATATACAGTATATATATATATATAAAACGAAAAACAAAGAACATAAATGTTGTCCTGGCTAATTAATATTCAAGGAATAAGACCAAACCAATCACTCAATAAAGTTTTGTACCTGAAAGGATTTATGGACAAAACAAGGGCAGACATCGCATGCGTCACAGAAACTCATCTTCAGGATTGCCAAGGAAATTGTGAAAACTGTGAACATTGTATTGATAAGAAAGAGATAAATATAGAGGGCTTCAACTTACTAAGAGCGGATAGAACGACGAGACGTAAAGGTGGCTGTGCTATATATGTACAAGAAGGTCATATGACAGAGACGACAATAAGTAAATCTAACAGCTTTGTGGAACTTCTAGCTCTGAAAATAGAAAAACTAAACGTGATACTAATAGTCATCTATAGACCTCCAAACACCCCAACCGAAAAATTCTAGGAGGCCATTGATGACATCAGAAAGCTAATAAAGGCCATAAACCCTCTATCCCCCAATATAATGATCTGCGGAGACTTTAACTTCACATTTATAAAATACAAAAAGGTGGATAGGAATATATATACAAACAGGACAAGAAGGGGCACAAGAGAAGACCAGGAGCAAGCAAAAATGTTGATGGCTCTCACAAATGATTTTATGCTGACAGAAGATAACAGAAAATACCAGAAAAAATAACTGCCTGGATCTGGTATTCACGAATAACACGAACTTGATTGCTGATATAAAAATAACCCCAACCATTATCTCAGACCACAACTTAATCGAGATATCAACAAATATGACGACAACATTAAAAGAAAATGCACATATTGAGGAAAGAAGCAAATTTGGGGCATTTAACTTAAACTCCAAGACTATAAATTGGGAAGCAATCAGATCGCACATGGCCCAAATAGAGTGGCGAACAGTTTTAGAGAATAAAACAACTGAATAAATGCTACGAACATTGGAAGAAAAAACGCTGAGAATTTTAGAAAAATATGCTCCGAACTCACAGCCAAAATGAAAGAGTAGCTGGCTAGAGAGGCAAAAGAGAAGACTATTCCTCAAAAGAAAGAGAGTGGAGGCGAAGTTAGGCAACTGCGGAGATAATGCAAGGAAAGTAATACAAGAAAAACTGGAGGGTATCGATAGGGAAATACAAGCCCTGATTAAGGACCATACAGAGAGGGAAGAGGAAAAGGCGGTAGAAGCAATAAAGGAAAATCCAAAATACTTCTATAGCTATGCGAAAAGGAAAACAAAAACGCGCGCCGCTATTGGGCCCTTAAGGAAGAGAAATAATGAACTAACCGACGATCCAAAAGAAATATCTGAAACATTGAGAGCCCAGTATGAATCAATTTTCAGTACCCCAAAAAGTGACAAAGCGATACCTGACATAGCTGCATTCTTTGAAGAGGAATTGCAAGGAGAGTATATAACAGACTTTGATTTTACCCGAGAAGATGTAGCGAGAGCTATAGGACAAATGAAACCACATCAGCTGCAGGTCCAGACAATTAAAAACTGTAAATATGAAATAGCTACACCTTTATACTGGATATGGAGAAGATCCCTAGACACTGGGGAAATACCGAGCAGCTTGAAAAGAGTAAACAGTGTCCCTATATATAAAGGAGGGGATAGATCTCAAGCAAAGAACTGTAGACCAGTTTCATTGACGTCCCATCTCACCAAAGTATTTGAAAGAATAGTTAGAGAGAAAATTTATGATTTCTTGGAGACACTGGAAAGATTCAACCAAAATCAGCACGAACTCCGATCAGGTAGATCATGCCTATCACAACTAATAGAACATTACAACAATACTCTAGATGCACTGGAAGGCAATGTCAACTACGATGTCACATACACAGAGTTTGCTAAAGCTTTCGACAAATGTGATCACGGTATAATAGCACATAAAATGAAATATATGGGAATAACAGGCAAAATGGGAAAATAGATCTACAACTTCCTCAGAGAACGTCTACAGGTCGTCAGAATTCAAGGTATATCATCATCAGAATCGGAAGTTCGCAGTTCAGTACTACAAGGGACAGTACTGGCCCCACTCCTGTTTATTATCATGCTAACAGTCATAGACAGCGGAGTAAACAGCAACAGTATAGTAACATCCTTCGCAGACGATACAAAGATCAGCAGAAAAATCAGCGATGTAAATGAATTGGAGGCCTTGCAGAGGGACACGAACAAAATATACAAATAGTCAGAAGACAATAACATGTCATTTAACACCGAGAAAGTTCAGCTCTAGAGATATGGTAGAAAAGAGAAACTTAAACAGACTGCATATTATGCTCCAGATAGACAGGAAATTCAGAGAAGCACGAAAGCGATCGATCTGGGGGTAATAATGACAGATGATGTGAAATTCGAAACAAAATCAGATAGCGATAAATAAAGCAAAAAGAATAGTGGGACAGGTACTAAGAACGTTCAAAAGAAGGGACAGGACAGTAATGATTCCCCTGCTAAAAACACTGATTATATCGAAATTTGAATACTGCTCAGTTTTGACATCCCCATATAAAAAGGAAGAAACTAATAAACTGGAAGAAACGCAAAGACATTTCACAGCCAAGATTGATGGCTGCAAAGAACTCAACTACTGGGAAAGACTACGTAAACTAAATCTGTACGCCCTAGAAAGAAGAAGTGAGAGGTACACCATAATCTACATATGGAAAATGATCGAAAAACTGGTACCAAACCTCAAACTAAACCCAATTATCATTCAAATAACAATGGAAAATAGGAAAGGCAGAATGTGTAGTTTTCCCAAATTAAAGGCACGACAAGAGACCTCCTCAACACTGAAGGAAAATAGCTTGGCTGTCAGGGGGCCAAAACTTTTAACCAACTTCCAAAGAACCTCAGAAACGTTACAGGGGTCAAAGTTGAAGTCTTGAAGAGAAGACTAGATGCCTGGCTCAGGACGGTACCAGATGAGCCGGGTGTACCTGGCTATGTACGGTGGAGAGCGCAAGAAAGCAACTCGCTCCTCCACCAAGCCAGACCTAAAGGCGGGGCCACCAGCTTGACCTCCGTGTGAAGAGAAACCAACGCACGAAACAGCAACAAGGTTAACAAGGATATATATATATATACAGGGCCTATCAGAGGGGAGGTGCTAGGAGGGCCATTTGTCCTGGGCCTCAAGCTTAAGGGGGGCTTCAAATTTAGAAACTTTCAGGTTTGAATATAATGTCTTGCATTGAAAGTAATAATTAGGTTTAGCTATGGGCCTCAAAAGCTGGAAGTGGCCCGGGCCTCTCTGGACTTCTGAGAGGGCCTGTGTATATATATATATATATATATATATATATATATATATATATATGTGTGTGTGTGTGTGTGTGTGAAAATGAAAGTAGAAGTGGTTAATTTTTGTAATTTTAGTAATTAGTCTTTTGAATTTTGTAATCACTATAATATAGACGAACGATTCATTTGCTTTCTCGACTCATTTCCATTTTGCGTCATTGTTTTTTGGCACTGCTTTCATCTTCCGCTCATTTCACTAACTTTTTACATTTACAGAGAGAGAGAGAGAGAGAGAGAGAGAGAGAGTCGTTCGTTCTCGTTAAACTTTAGATTTTTAGGACACAATTCTTTTATTTGCACCTCGTTAGCACGATTATGTGGGTAATTTCTTTTTTGCAGGAAGGAGGGGCCAGAGTTTTGGAGATGCCTGGACACTCTGCATTTGAAAGATAACCTTTCAGTAGTAAACTACATAATACGATTAAAATAACTGTGGAAATGTCTAATAATATTCTCAAATAAACTTTTAGGTTAGGAGTTTTACGCTTTTGTTGGAACAGATTTGAAGCTTGATCTGAAGAGAGAACGTCTCTCTTAGTTATAAATGGAGATTAATGATATGATTAGTTTGATTTTGCTGAAATGAGGGAGTGGGTCCTCTGCCACCTTTTTATTATAAGAACATAATATAATAATTTTCCAACGTAATCTGTTGTAGAACCACTATCCTGCAAATAGTGCACACACACACACACACACACACACACACAACACACACACACACTATATATATATATATATGTCTAATGCAAAGACCCAGATTAGGACCAGTATACATGAATATGTGTAGAAGTCGGGGTCACTATAAGGCGGCCATAAGGCGATGTAAGCAGGAAGAAGAGTCTGTTCGAGCATCAAAAGCCTGTGAAGCTCGCATAAATAACGATAATAACAAATTTTTGAAATTTGTTAAGAATCAAACGTGTGTCAAAAATGTCTTCCCTCCGACAATCGATGGGGTGTCGGGGGAGGATGAAATTGCAAAGCTGTGGAAAAACCACTATTCTAACATTCTTAACAGTGTGAGTAGGGATAATCTTAAGATAGATTGCAGCGAAACGATTGTGGGAGGGACAAGGGAAAATACTTTGATATCATTTTCTGAAGTAAAGAGGTTAATTAAAGAGTTAAAGACTGGTTCTGCGTCAGGGGACATCTCCTAATCAGTTTGGCTTTAAAAGGTCCCACTCAACTGACCTGTGTGTCTATGTACTTAAAAAAACAATATCTAAATACATTGACAGTAATTCAACTATTTATAGCTGTTTCCTAGATATAAGTAAGGCATATGATAGGGTGAACCACAATATTTTATTTGCAAAACTAGAAGACAGGAAGGTTCCCATGTACATATTAAATTATTAAATTTATTGAAATTTTGGTATTCCCACCAATCTTTCACTGTTAGGTGGGGCAATGTACTATCCGAGTGTTTTGGCTCCTCTTGCGGAGTGAGACAAGGCTCCTTGCTCTCCCCTATGCTGTTTAATGTGTATATTGACGGATTAATTGCTTTACTTAATGAGGCAACAGTGGGATGTTGTATAGATAAGACAAGGATAAATAACTTAGTTTATACCGATGATATGGTGTTAATAAGTCCCTCTGTTAAAGGTCTGGATCGGCTACTAAATGTCTGCGAAGTGTATTCGCAGAAACATGATATTCTTTTTAAAGTTACAAAAACTAAGGTTATGCAATTTCATCCTAAAAGCTGTAATCAGCCAGCTGATATAAGGTTTAAAATGAATGGTGCAGTAATTGAGGAAGTACACATGTTTAAATATTTGGGTCAAACTATTACCAGCAACTTGAGTGATGACTCGGATATAAGAAAACAATCTCGAAGCCTGTGTGCTAAAGCGAATATGACCATAAGGAACTTTCGTACTTTCTGCAGTAATATATACGGACATCAACTGTGGGTGAATTATAAAAAAAGGTTCTGGCAGAACCCTAAATTTGCTGTACAACAGGTCTTTTAGACTCTTACATAAATTACCCCCGAGATGCTCAGCTTCGCAAATGTTTGCTACCCGCAATGTCCCGAGCTTCCCGGAGGTAACAAGACGTGCTCAACACAGTCTAATGCAAAGAATTAAAAAATCAACCAACCCGATCATCCAAGCTATCCATGAGTCCTGCCATTTATCCTCTAAGCTATGGACTTCTTGGTACGAAAACGTCTGTCTGTAGCTCCACTTAACTTCGACATTGCAGTATTATTTCTAATCAGTTGTATATATTTCTATCCTTAGTATATGAATTATCATTGTATTAATAATATTTGTCATATGGACTATAGTCTGCCAATAAACCTTTTCATTTCATTTCATTTCATTTCATATGTGGTTTGTGGTTCGGAACCCACGTAAAATTGTAGGTCCACTCCGCCACCACGGAAGACATGTGCAATACACAACCACAACCACAGTTAAGTAGACCAATCATGAGTGGATCCTAGGGTCTTTGTTGGTCTGAAACATTATAACATTATAACATTATATATATATTGTATATATTTTGGTGCAACTCCTTTTGATTGCACTTATTGTGCGCGTGGGTTCGTTTGTTCAGAATGGCTCTGCTTTTCCATTCGGAGGGCCTTTCAATTTTATATCTGCAGTTTTCTCGGCTTACTTGAAGCCCATTTTAAATTTCGAACTTTCAATGTTAATTTACACTCAGTTTACAAGAGAGGCCTATTGCAAAGTAGCATAGAAACAATACGCTCCCTTGTATAAAGTTTACTTGGGTTCACTCAGAATGGGACATAAATTCAAAAGAACTTTACAGATGTACAGTTACAAATTTTGTTCAAAAAGAAAATTTAAACTTAAATAAAATATTCGCAATTTTTCATTTTTAAAAAATGTGTATACAGAGGGATTTTATTTATATGTGACTCCAGAAATAGCACTTAATTCAAATTCTTTAAAATAAGTTTACTTACAAAACTTTTGGAAATTTAGTCTTAAAAGTTCTACGCGAGCTCCGCAGATTTTTTGAGAAAGCAGGCCACCAATTAAATTTTCACAGTTTTCATGAGTCCTGCGCGAACTCCACAGGTTCCATCGGGAAACAAGATTACCACAAGATATTTACTCTTCCCTGAGGAAACATAATATTCAGCAATATTTATAAAATCAAACAGCGTCACAGGGTTCTAAGATTTTAAAGCCACTTCAACTTTAGAGGGCAGAACTACAACTGGTCTTATAACTCTAAGTTACACCTTAAGATTACAAGGACTCCGCCCTTTAGTGTCTAAAGGGCCTCTCAAAGATATTTTCATTAAACGACATCATTCGTGCAAAATTTACTGACCCTCTCTTGGCTTTAATCTCAGTTTCATTATACTTATGCTCCGCCTTTCTTAAAGAAAACTTTAAATTAAAATTTAAAATCTCTCGAGGATTTTTCTCAGGCGAAACCAAAGGGTAAACATAAACAACTTTCATGAGCTATGTATTCCTCTCATCTTAATTTCGGGTAATCATTCACCTCCCGAGATGTCAAACAACAGTTTATTTTTTGATAACGTGAGCTTGGTTTATATCCTTTCCATAATAACTCTCCGGTCAATTTCAATCCTAAACTTAAAATACAGAAATTTAATTTTTATGTAACATTAAATGAATTTCAAAATGACTTTATTCTTTCCTTCTGCCATTTTTATTTATATTTTGATTCGAGATTTACGCATGCAAATTAAATTCGCCGTTATAACAAATATATATATATATAATCTGTGGCGTTCCACTCATTGGGGTCCGTGGGGCAACACCCACTTTAAATTTTTTATATGTTAATGTACTATCGTTAAACAACGAAATTATACAAGTGTGTTTACTAGGGTGATCCTTATTTTCAAAGTTTCGAAATGTTATGCTCCCAACCCCTAAAACTTCCATTTCATGAAAAAGCATTGCATGGTAAATATTGTAAAAATTGATTAATATTTAAATGTAACACAAACTGCTTGAAGTTTCCTTTTCATGAGCAACATCTGCAGTTTTAACGTTTCGCCCAAGAGATTATGTGTGGATGTGTCAACAAATACAGTATTGGTTCAGGTTAGGTCTGATTGCCAAATCCATAGTTTACTTAAGTGTTTTGGTTAAAAAAAAAAAACCAACAGTTTTGAATAAGCTTTGTCGAAGAATAAATTAAACTCTCCGGTTTTTTGCCAAATCTTTAACGAGTTTTTTTTTTTGTTTTTTTTTTTACAGATTTCAAAATACTTTCAAATGATTACAAAAGGCTTGTGTAGAGTTAGAAAGAACATTCATATTGCATATCTTAGTTCTCCCACAGTACCATAATATACAAATATGCCATATAATGCAAAATTTTACGTCACTTGTGCCACACCTAAATATCAATGGATTCTAATGAAACTTTATACAACAAGTTTCCACACCAAACGGCACAACTTTCAGGGTTGGGAGCAGGGAAATTCTATAATATTTTTTTACCCCCAAACAAGTACCACCCAAATGTTTATTCTGTATTGCATTATGGGTCCCACCAATGAAATTGAACAATAAACGTAACTTATATATGTATATATATATATATATATATATATATATATGTGTGTGTGTGTGTGTGTGTGTGTGTGAGATTTTAATCACAGACTCCTTGAACTTCACCTGAGTTGCAGCTACAAGCATTAATTTTTATCTCCATTTAGTTTTGCTTTCATTTCATGCAATTCTCACCTTTGGAGAATTTGGTATATACATAATTTTCGCGAAAGAACCTTCACCCACTCCTTTTGCCTCTTAACTCCCTCACTTTTTTCCTCCTCCCCATTAACTCCCTCCATTACCTCTTTTCGAGATCACAGTCCCTCGAACCTCGCCTACATAACATTAAGTTTCGAAACTTTTAATTTTTAATTTTTTGCGTTCGTGATTTGCGTGGAAGGAAGCAATTGAATGAAAGGTGCGGAAAGCCCATATTACAGACCAACGGTATAACGACCCTCTTCTTTATTTGGCATTACGCCGCTATACAGATATATACCGTTGAACGAAGAGCTTTGAGAGACTCAAAACCATTAGGAATAGGTGTGTGTGTGTGTGTGTGTGTGTGTGTGTAAAGAACTGAGGGGAAACGATAAAGAACCTCCAGCCGACGATTTTTCTTTCAACATCTGCACTTTTGAGGGTTTTGATACTTTAAGTTGCAGCCATTGAGGTAGAAGAGGCATCCTGATCCGTGTGAGAAGCTCTTTTGTCTCGTCATCGCAGCGATATAACACCAAGTAACGCAGTACTTCGATTCCAAACAAGCGAATATATATACTATATATATATATATATACTATATATATATATATATATATATATATATATATATATATATATATATATATATATATATATATATATATATATATGTTAGGCCGGGTCGAAATTTTATACTGAAAAGGTACATATTGTGAGGGGTTTGAATGGAACACAGGAACCCCCTCATAAATTATTTTCTCTGTTTAAAGCCTCCTACCCCTGGCACAATTGTTCACTTTTTTACCTACATTGAAGAATATTCCATTTATACGAGACTTACTCTACATTCAGGTTTTTTGATGACATAAATCTTTATTAACGTATAATATTTTATGTAATAATGTACAGTATTAGGAAAATTAATTAACTACAACAATATATTCAGAAGAAAAAATTAGAGGCATAATAAATGTGCTAAAATTCACTTCACTTTTTCATTGTTCCCCTTCACATCAAAAGGGAAGAAATTTTCAATATCATTAGGAAATTTTATTTCATGTTTCTTACTCATTCCATTGGCCCTTCCATTCAAACTTGAGCAGTTTTCGCCTTGATTCAAATGAGTTTAAGATAAACTTTTGACGGTTGTCATATCCTATTATTTCCTGACATGCCTTTGTTTCTAGGTTCAATGCCCTTTCCACACTTTGACAGTGGCATGGAAAAGACGCTATCTCTAGTGGCTTACATCGAGCCTGTAGTAGCTCATCGTCGCTAAAATTGTTTAGCAGCGGTGGAGGAAAAATGATCTGTTTTTGCCAATCGATCATCTCGGTGTAATCAGTAGATTGGAAATTAAGGGTTCGAGGCAACTTAAAGTTTCTGGTCCCTGAAAATCCTGTTCTTGAAAGGATGATTTTATGAATAGCTTGCTCCCTAATTTCTAGTCTCTTGTCAGTTACCATTGATATGAGTATATTTTCTGGGTGGGCAAAGTAGGCGTTATTCTTTAATACTGGTTCTATGATTGATCTACGTTGTTCATCTAAATTTCGAAGCAAGCACATTAAATGCCAAAAGTTATATGCACCATCAGTTGCATTAGGATGAGATTTTATCCCAAACCACCCTGGAGCATAGAACTGCATAATAGTCTTGACTATATCTTGAAGGTTTTTATCAGGATTTGGCGTTGAGATATATAATCGAAGGACCCTGTTGGCTAGAGTTAGCCAGCGAGCATAGTGAAGGGTACCTGGGGATCGAGTGGACAGATCTTGAGAAGTGTCTCCAGTTTGCACTGCCAGACACATATCATAGAGATATCTTTGATCACTGCTTAGCTCCTTCACAACATTTGCCGGAATTTCTTTAATGTTTCCCTTTACACGAGAATATTTTACTACCTCCAATTTTGTTGAATCTGTTTTCAGTTTATTCCCACTTGAACACACAAAAATATTTGGACCTGTTGTTTTACCATCAATGGCTTTGTAAACGTGCATAAAACGTAGTTCATTCAAATGCAAGAGTCACACCAACCACTGCACTGGTCTGTTAAGATGAATTTCAACCAGTTTTATAGCTCCACCAATTTTTCCTGTATTTACAGGAGTACCATCACACAGTAAAGCTTTGATAGTATTTGTGCTGTTCGAGTCTGTAATAATAGTTGTCAACTCTTCTGCTATGGAGCGAGCAGTTCCATTATCTGGTGACATGGTCTACATAGATGCTTCCAGGTTCTTTCACCATAACAGAGTGTTCTTCTTTTATCTTTCCACTTTTAGTTAATGTGTTATCTTTCCTTCCATCAAATCCAAGGCACTCCATCTTCAGATTTTCGGATTTAGACCTAAAAGTATTTGTTTCACCCATGTGATTTCTTTCTCTTTCTAATTTCTTTCTGTCAAGCATGTTGGTGTGTTAAGGATCCCAATATCTTTTAGAGCTGCATTGACTATTGCAGCTGCAGCTCTACAACTTACACGATAACGATCTGCTGTTAATGCTAGGTTTTTATAGGAGTGCCTGTTCTGAATATTCTCAGTCAATTCTAAATCGGCCTCATAATCTACATCCTGACTCTCTGAATCTACATCCATGTCTTATGTATTTTCTATAAATTCCGATGGTAAAACATTGGTGGCTTCAGTCATTTCTTCTTGTGTTTTTAGTTGACGGTTTTGTGCTTCTTGGGCTCTTGCTAAAGATCTCTTCTTTGTTGAACTAGCTATGCCATCAATTGGTCCTAGCTGATTTTTTCTTTGTTTTTGACTCACAAAAGACTCCCATTCTGCCATTGGTATTTTATCCTTACACCTGCAAGATTTCCTATTAGTTCCCTTATCATAGCATTCACAAGAAGATATATCAAACATTTCATCATACTGAGCTACTTTTAAGGCAAAACTTTCATTTCTTCGATGTAACGGCACCTTGTTCAATTTTGAGACTTCTTCTATTAATCAACTAGCTTTAAGATAGATACCTTTGGTGTTAATCGTAGGAAAAGAAAATTTCATCCAAGTGTCTTCATTATCTTTTACAACAACCCTGTAACAAACATTAGCAGTTGCTGATCCTTTTGATTTAGCTTCTTCACGACGGCGCACAAAAAGGTAGTGTCTCACAACATCTGCTTTTGAAGGAGTCATGGCTGCTAGGAATTACGTAGGATATCCAAAGGCTGCATTTGAGGACTTGCTTCTAGTAGTCATAGTTTATATTCAGAAGTAAAATCAAATTATATGTAATTTATAATTTATGATAATTCACATTATAATTAAAGCAAATGCAAATTATTTCTATTTATCTGAAACATAAAAATATCAAGCATTAAACAAACAACTTATCACGTAACATATAACAACATTAAACATATGCAAATATGAAGGTAAAAAAGGGAGGAGGGGCATGTGATAGGGGTAGTAGGGTAGCACATGTTTGATTTTTTAATATTTTGTTAAAGTGATAAAAAAAAACCTTCTCACATAGTGTACTTTTTAAGAAATAACATTTTTTCCCATTTAAATATATGCAAATATGAGGGTAAAAAAGGGGGGGGTTATGTGCTAAGGGTAGCAGTGGTAGCACATACTTGATATTTTAATATTTTATTAAGATGATAAAATTAAACTTTTCACATGGTGTACTTTTTAAGAAATAAAAAATTCCCATTTTCGACCCGGCCATATATATATATATATATATATATACACACACTGAGGCTAAAATTTTCATCGACATTATTATGAAAGGTCAGTCATCGAACACTCTTGATGATTTATCTTTCATTATTATTATATACAGTGTGTATATATATATGTATATATACACACACACACACACACATATATATACAGTATATATATATATATATATATATATATATATATATATATATATAATATATATATATATATATATATATAGCCTTCGATAAATGTGACCATGAAATCATAGCACACAAACTTAAGAATACAGGAATTACTGGAAAGCTAGGAAGGTGGATATTTAATATCTTGACGGAAAGAACACAAAGAGTGAGGTAAACAGAGTTAAATCGGAAGTCTCGGAAGTCGTGAATACTGTCCTACAAGGGACAGTATTAGCTCCCTTGCTGTTCATAATAATGATTGCAGATATTGATGCAGATATTAAGGACAGTATTGTATCATGCTTCGCAGATGACACAAAGATATGTAAGGAAATATTGAACGAAGGTGACATAAGAAAATTACAAAATGACATTGAAACATTATTCCAGTGGGTAGAAGACAACAATATGAAGTTCAACGAAGAAAAATCCCAACTTCTAAGATATGGTAATAACAAGGAGCTACAGAAAAAAAAGGGTACAAAACTATGCAAGCCAAACAGATAACACCAAATCCACAAATCAGGGATCTTGAACCAATGTCAGGTTGTAACATAAATTCTGCCCGATTGGAAAACGGACGATAGATAATAGAATAACCTCAAGATAATGTGAAATAGTTTTAGAAATGTTGCAAAATACAAGCGGCGACAGGTTCGCACAGGTTTTATCACGATACAGAATGACTTAGGCTAGTGTAGGCTTAGGCTAGTGTAGGATTAGGCTAATGAATATTTTCTCTGGTGTTTTTCATACAGTTACAACGCCACGCCACCCCTACGATATTACAGTAATTGAAAAAACATGGAGCCCACGAAAGAGCATATTCGACATGTGAGGCTGTATGAGTTCTATAAAGGATCTAACGCTAGTGACTCCGCACGAAACATTCAAAGAGTTTATGGAAATGTTGTTGTGAGCGAATGGATGTGTAGGAGATTGTTTGAGAAGTTCAGAAATGGAGACTTCAGTCTGAAAGATTATCAGCGAACAGGAAGACCAAATGAGTTAGATGAAGAGTTGCTGAAAGCAACAGTGGAGGAAAACCCAACGGTAACTGTAAGAGAACTTGGCCTGCAACTCAGCGTTAGCCATATGACCATTCATCGTCATTTGAAGCTGTTAGGAAAAGTAGTGAAGGTTGGAAAATGGGTTCAGCATGATTTGTCACAAGCGAATCTTCAACATCGAATCAATATCTGCACATCACTGCATTCGCGGCAACTGCATGCACCGTTTTTGAATCGGATCGTCACTGGGGATGAAAAGTGGGTCCTCTATAACAATATTAAGCGTCGACATCAGTGGCTTAGCCGTGAAACAAAGCCTGAACCTCAGCCAAGGAATGGTCCCCATCCAAATAAAATTTTGCTATGCGTTTGGTGGAGTATGCAAGGAATTATTCATTTTGAGCTTCTGCCAGATAACCAAACAATCACAGCTGAAGTCTACTGTCAACAACTCCAACGACTGAAGATGACATTACAAGAAAAACGTTCTGCATTAATTAATCGCAGAGGGTGTTCTATTCCACCAGGATAACGTGCGCCCTCACACTGCTCGAATCACCACTGCCCAAATGGAGGCATTTGGTTGGGAAAAAAATGCCTCATCCACCTTATTCTCCGGACATCGCACCTTCAAACTACCATTTATATTCAGAAGTCTGCAACACCACCTAGATGGACAAAAGTTGCAATCCAGGGAAGCTATCGAAAACGAAGTGATCGCTTTTTTTAACTCGAAACCCCAAGAGATTTCTTCGAACGTGGCATAAAAAAACTTTTCTACAGGTGGGAGGAGGTTATAGAAAAAAATGGAATTATATTGATGATTAATTTGTCATTATGTCATTTAATTTTTGTTGTGAATAAACTAAAAATTCGAGCAAATTTGTCCTTATGAGTCCTTTAATTTTTGTTCTGAATGAACTAAAAAATCGAGCAGAATATATGTTACAACCTTTCCTTGTGAACAGACATGTTTTATCGAATGTCCAGTGTTACCAATTGAATAAGTGGTTTTCGATGAAGTGTCTTTAAAAAAAATAGTGTCTGGTGCATTCTTAACTAAATTATTTCATGTTACTAATCATTCATTAACGAATATATTTCATTTATTGACTTTATTCATTACTATATTATTTGATTAAACCAAGGCTAGTGCACGTGACTTGCCTTGTTTGTTTCCCGAATCTATTACTAAACGAGGTTTCATAAGGTTGAAATTCCCTTGTTTGCCTTGTTTGTTTCCCGAATCTATTACTAAACGAGGTTTCATAAGGTTGGAATTCCCTTGTTTTGCATTTTTTATTTTTCAAATCTATCAGAAAACGAGGTTTCATAAGGTTCATTTTGCCCCTTCCTTCGGGGGATCAAGTAGAGTGTGGTCACCCACCGTGGGAAAAAGGAAAAACGAAAAGAAAAAACTCGGTCGAATAGCAGACGGATAAGTTTTATTAATACTTTTTCCTTTACAGATCTTTCGTCGGTAGGTTAATTAAGTGTATATTTATTCATTTAGTATAAATTTGTGTTACAAGAACCTCTTTCTGCGTTTCAAGAACATTTTTGCGGGTTTGCGCAGGTGACGGCGCAATAAGCACGCGGAAGACCTACGTTGTAATTTATTAATTTCCAAACGCTCGTTTTTTGTTTTTTGTTTTTTAATTAAAGAGCATGGCACCCCCGTCAAGTACTTGCAGTCGCTGTGAAGGGAAATTTGCCGCTTACGCGTTTACAATGGCTAATAATAATGAACAGTTAGTTTGCAGGTGGTGCTCAAGCATGGAAGTCCTGATGAACGAGTTAGAACGTGAGAGGGAGGCCAGAGTGAGGCTTGAAGAAAGCGTGATGCTCCTGACGGCAAAATTAGAATCCCTTGAGACTCCAGTTACGACCCCTCCTGCCTCAGTTTCTACTAATAATATAAATAGTACTAATAGCCCTCTCCTTCCCCTAGTTCCCAACCCTTCGTTCGAGTGCGTAATGGAGCCCCATTGAGAAAACCTAAGACTTGTCTACCAGTAATAACAAACAATAAGTTTTCTGTTTTAGGTTTCGAAGATGCTGATGAACCGGAAATACGACTCGTTGGCGATTCCATTGTTCGAGGGCAGCTCGAGGAATTCTGTGGGAGAAACCCTCGTCGTAGGCGCCGTTACTGCTACCCTGGTGCAAGGGTGGAGGATATAACTAATAGTGTTGACCATTTTACAGACGGAACCTCTGAGGACACAACGTATGTTATTCATGTCGGTACTAATAACGTTTTAAATTCTAGATCGGAAGAGCTGCTGGCTAGGTACAGGGACTTACTAGAGCGACTAAAGGAAAAAACTAATAAGATTGTTTTAACAGGTATACTTCCTCGAATTATCCAACGTAGCGATTTCTACAGCAAGGCGACCTATATCAACAATAACCTAAAGTCTCTTTGCCAACAGGAAGGAGTGCATTTTGCGAATTTTTGGAACAGTTTCTACGGCAGGAGGGACTTGTTCCTCGGAGATGGACTTCATCTTAATGACGTTGGAGCTGCGCGTTTAGGAAGACTATTTCATAATACTGTCTCTTCTTTTCAGGCTGCCGTAACTCGAACGGTCCCAGCGTAATTTCCACAAATTTCCCCTGCGCTCGCGAAGGTGTCGCAATTACAAACAATTTGAAGGTTCTATCCTTAAATGCTCGTAGCCTACGAAATAAAATAAACGAATTTTTTTCTTTAATTGCTTGTAAAGACTATGATTTAATTGCGATAAATGAATCGTGGCTTAGCACTGAAACACGTGACTTTGTAGGGGAGTATCAAATTAGAGGTTATAGACTTTTTGTTAAAAACAGAATAGGTAGGCGAGGAGGCGGTGTTATGTTGTATATCAAAGATAATATTGCGAACGTTATAGAAGTAAAGCACACAATTCCAGAACCGATAGATTCGACTATAGCAGAACTTAAATTGAACGATTTCAAACTTGTTGCGGTTATATATAGGCCCCCTAATCAAACAGCTGATACGGACGAAGCGTTATATCGTGAACTAAAGAGAATAATAGGTAGTGAGCAGGCTTAGTTATGGGTGACTTTAATTGCGCCAACGTGAATTACGATACAATGCAGGGAGACGCGGAAGGTAATCGTTTAGTTAATTTTCTCGAGGATAGCTTTCTTATTCAAAAGGTTGGGGAACCTACGAGGTTGGACAGTATTTTAGATTTAGTAATAACTACGGATGATAGGCTAATCACTGATCTTCAAGTAATAGAACCGTTAAGCAATAGCGATCACAATATGGTAGAGTTTGTCCTCTCAGTAAGTCACTCGAAACCAGCTAACTCGACTAAAATTCCTAACTTCCAGCACGCAGACTTTTGTAAATTTCGAAATGAATTGTCACACGTCAATTGGGAAAACGTAATGGGGATCTCCAACGCAAAACTAATGTGGGAATCGTTTGAAACAGTATTTAGGACTATAAATGAGGAATGTGTACCGTACAAAATTAAGCGTGCGAAAGTAAACAACAAGCCCTTGTGGTTTACTTCTAGAGTAGGAGACATTATAAAGAGTAGAGATAGGGCTTATAGGCTACATAAGTGCGATAAAGACAATTTGTGGTTACGAAACAACTACATATCTCTAAGGCGTGAAGCGAAAAGTGTAATAAAAAGTCCAAGCGCGAATTTGAAATCTCCATAGCTCGTGACGGTAAAGAAAACCCCAAGCGATTCTTTCAATACGTCAACAATAGAAATCCAGTAAAAAGTGTCTTGGGGCCGTTGAAAAATGTTAACGGAGAGCTAGTTTCTGAAAACAAGGAAATGGCTACCTTGCTAAACGAATTTTTTACGTCAGTTTTTACTATAGAAGATGTAACGAATATCCCTACGGTCATAGACATAATACCTTTTGATAATGGTAATATTTTGGATAATATTGTGGTTAGTGAAGGGGAGTAATGCGCTATATTGATAAAATGAAAATGCGTAAATCACCGGGGCCGGATTCCATATATCCCATACAACTAAAAGAATTAAAAGAAGCATTGTTGTGCCGCTAACAAAGATTTTTAATGCGTCTATTTCTGAGGGGTGCGTACCAGATAATTTCAAGTTAGCAAACGTAACACCTATCTTTAAGAAAGGCGATAAATGCGGTGGGAAATTATAGGCCAATCAGTTTAACGTCTGTTGTAGGTAAGCTACTGGAATCAGTAATTAGGGATCGTATAGTCGAACACTTAGAATTGCATAACTTGGTTAGAAATACGCAGCACGGTTTTAGGCGAAACAAATCTTGCTTAACTAATCTTTTAGAATTTTTTCAAAGCGTGGTTGACGTTTACGATAGTCATCGGGCGGTTGATGTAGTGTATTTAGATTTTCAAAAAGCGTTTGACACCGTACCGCACAAAAGACTCATTGAAAAAACTAAGGCTCATGGAATCAGGGTGTAGTAATAAATTGGATAGAAGAGTGGTTGCGAGGTAGGAAACAGAGGGTGGTCGTTGATGGAGCGGAGTCGTGTTGGGCTAATGTAGCGAGGCGTTCCTCAGGGTTCTGTATTGGGCCCCTTGCTTTTTCTTATATATATTAACGATTTAGATGTCGGCCTAGTCAGTACAGTTTCAAAGTTTGCGGATGACACGAAGCTGGGTGGTAGGGCGATTAATGACGAAGATAGAGGTAAAATCCAGGAAGATCTGAATAAAATCGTTGATTGGTCAGTCACATGGCAAATGAGATTTAACGTCGATAAGTGCAAAATTTTACATATAGGTTCGCGTAACGGTAATTTTGCGTATAGTATGTCAGGGAAGGAGTTAGCAAGCGTAGAGCAGGAAAAAGATTTAGGAGTTATAGTCACTGGTGATTTAAAAGTAGCGAAACAAAGTACAGCAGCGGTCAATAAAGCGAACAAAGTGTTAGGTTTTATAGCTCGGAATTTTGAGTACAAATCGCGCGATATTATAGTTCCTCTTTATAAATCATTAGTTAGACCCCATTTGGAGTACGCGATCCAATTTTGGAATCCATATGCGAAAAGATATAGACAAACTCGAAAGAGTTCAAAGACGAGCAACTAAGATGATTCCGTCGCTTAGGTCAAGTCGTACGAGGATAGGCTTAAGGAGTTAAAATTGACTACACTCGAGACTAGGAGGCTAAGGGGTGATCTAATCCAGGTTTTCAAAATTATGAATGGGTTCGATAACGTAGATAGATAGCTTTTTCGAAATATCTCAATATAATAGGACTAGAAATAACGGGTGTAAGTTGACAAGTAGAAGGTTCGAGACAGCAGTTGCCAAAAACTTTTTTACGCATAGAATAGGTGGAATAGTTTGCCGGTAGAAGTAATTAGTAGCACGTCTATAAACATGTTTAAAAATCGATTAGACGCATATGTTGATAGATTGGGTATAGTTTAAGGTAGTAAAATTAAGGCTTTGTGGTTCGGAACCCACGTAAAATTGTAGGTCCCCTCCGCCACCACGGAGGACATGCACAATACACAATTACGAACACAGTTAGGTAGACCAGCCATGAGTGGATCCTAGGGTCTTTGTTGGTCTGAAACATTATAACATTATTTTATATATATATATATATACAGGGTGGGGCACGGGAATCAAGTGTTTTTTGAATAGCTAGTAATCGGCCATTAGGAATGGGAGGGGCGTGCGGTAGGTAGCATTCCATTCCTGGGTTCATAGCATTTAACTTTAACTAACACTCACCTTTATCTTTCAGGTGCCATCATGGAGCAGTGGACGTTAGAACACCGCATGTTCGCGTATGATCATTTTGTTAGGAGTGGCGAGTCAGTGACAGCAGTTCAGCGTGCGTTTCGCCGCAGATTCAACATTCATCGAAATGACTCTGTTCCCGCTCGTGACACAATCTTACGTTGGGTTAACAATCTTCGAACAGGAGGCTCAATAATGAAAACAAAACCGAAGGGGCCGCAACGCACTGTGCGTACTCCAGAGAACGTTGAAAGGGTCAGACAAGCGATGTTGCAAAGCCCAGGCCGCTCTGCTCGGAGACATTCAGCTGCACTCGGAATCAGCAATCGTACTGTTAGACGGATTTTGCATGAAGAATTACATTTTCACCCATACAAGTTAGCGATGGTGCAGGAATTGAATGTAAACGATTGCCCCCAACGACTGAATTTTGCACAGGAAATGCTTGCACTTTATGAGCAGAATGAAAACATGATGGTGGTAATGAGTGATGAAGCCCATTTCCACCTTAATGGGGCCGTCAACAATCAAAACTGTCGGTATTGGGCTGCTGAAAATCCGCGACAACTCCATGAAAAACCGCTGCATAGCCCTAAGGTTACAGTTTGGTGCGCGGTGGGAAAGTTTGGCGTCATCGGTCCCTATTTCTTCGAACAAAATGGGGTTACCGTTACCATAACATCTGGGCGTTACATTGAGATGGTGAACACCTTTTTCATCCCTGAGTTACGAAGAAGGCGTATTGCTCGTCGACATTTGTGGTTTCAGCAAGATGGGGCCACGCCACACACCGCCAGAGCGTCAATGGCTGTTCTTCGCCCCCTGTTTCCCAACCATCTCATTTCGAGATTTGGTGACATTGCATGGCCCCCTCGGTCCCCTGACTTGTCCACATGTGACTTCTTTCTATGGGGGTACCTCAAGTCACGTGTCTACGAGGACAAGCCCCGTACATTAGATGCATTGAAGGAAGCGATCCGTCAACAAATCATCCAAATCAACAGAGACCTGCTGGGAAGAGTGGAGGCCAATTTTCGTAAACGCCTTCAACAATGCGTCGACGGCCAAGGACATCATATGCCAGATATAATTTTCGGTACATGATTATTATGACATGAAATGCTATGTTCTTACGAATGTTGTTCTACCAATATATTTTCTTTACAAAAATAAATATCATTTTCCTGATTATTCCAAAAACACTTGGTTCCCGTGCCCCACCCTGTATATATATATATATATATATCCCACCAAAGTCAGGAAAATTTTGTTTCTAATGTATTTAATTTTAAAATTTAAGTTACTATTAATATGTTGTTCTTCACTGGCATCAAATTAATATGCATATACTTACACTCGGCAAATGAAAATAAACTGAAACTGAAGTTAAATGACATTTCTTCCAGTCGTTGACGCCACCCACTTCGATTAAATTATTTTCAAGGAATCAGTTCCATGAAAACTATTTTCACTAAATACTTAAGTTTGATAATAGATATATATATATATATATATATATATATATATATATATATATATATATATATATATATATATATATATATATATTATATTATGGTGGCCCTTATTTTTCGAAATTGCAAATTTCTCCGTCTCACCCCCTCAATATATTCCATTTGACAAAAAAACAAAATGTGCAAAATCTCAAGTAATTATAAATATTCTTATTGGTCCCACACAAGGACTCAAATTTAGTTAATTATTGAAAGATAAATACACGAATTTTTTATTAGCGTTCCATTATAAGGGCAAATAACAGCAGTTAAAGAACAGCATAAACTAAAATAGACATTAACTACTGATTAATTAGAAGCTGAATTGAACTAAACATTTTAGGACTGAAAGCATAGTAAATTTGGCCTAGCAGGTGATGGTTGCTTACGAGGCAACCTTAAATATTAATTGATTTTAATAAAACTTCTTTGGTACACGTTTTATATTAATAGGAAAAAATTGCGGGGTAAGACCCCCAAATTTTGTTTGATTGGGTGGTTCTTATACATATAAGAACCACCCAATCAACCAAAATTTGAGGGTCTTACCCCGCATATATATATATATATATATATATTTATGATGCAAACCCATAAGTAAAACGAAAAGTGAATTTAAATCATTTTTTTAAATCATTTTTCTTTTTCCATGTGGGTTTGCATCATTCATTCATTTCACGTGTTTAATTGTGAAATTCATGCCATATATATATATATATATATATATATTACCCTCTGTAAACATAAAAAGGCCATTCTAATCTTTGTTCTTTACTGCCCCGCTTTACTTATTAAATCCATAATAATGAGGTAGTATTAATAACATTCTTGACAACCCGATCATGCATTGTCATGCATAAAATGATTAAGGTGTTGCGGGTAATTAAAATGACAAACAACGCCTTAACAACATCGTATGGAAGCAATACATCTAACTTGTACAACGCACGCGTGTGTCATAAATCACACACTTTACTTCACTGCGTTCATGCAAAGTAATTTAAGGCGTCATATTTGGAAGCTCTATCGCAAATATCAATAAAAATCAAGTCATAAGTCTTCCGAGGACTCACCCCACTGACTCATCATCACTTCCACTTTAGTGGTGAAGGATATTTTTATTGTGAAGGCGGCGTTGATGCGTGGAAAGAGAAGCCTCTTTCAGTTTTTTAACATTAACCTCTACACCGTCAATACAAACGAATTTTAGAAAACGGATAAACCTCTTTTATTGAGGGGCGTAAAGGGACTTAGTAGCAGATCGGATCAGATCAGATCCAAAAACCGAATTCACTTCCAAAAACACGGAAAGATTGAGAATAATAAAATTTAGAGAATGAAAGAAAAAAAACCGAGGTTGAAAGAGTTTGTGGATGATGATTGTAGTGCAATTACCTTTCTGAAATGAAGGCATGGGATTACTGTACTTATTTTAATGGGTAAAATCCCGCCCCCGAATTAAGTCATAGTAATTATCCTAATTTTATTATAAGAACGCCTTTGTTACGCTTTAACTAAGGTTTAAGAATATTTGCAGGAACTTTCTATGTTGTAATATTGTCATATTATGCTTTTATAGTAATTACAGTAGGTCGCAAAGTACATACTCCCTCATTCGCCAAAGCAAAACTAATCTTATTAGTACTCTCCATTTTCAGTATAACTAAAAGAGGCCTTCACTCTTTACATGAATGATCACGGAAATCTTTTTCCAACGTAATAAAAGCAAAAGTGTATATTTAATTCATTATTTAGAGGGCTGTTGAAAAGATGGCTTCCAATGCTGCAAATCTCGTTCCCTTTGCAACACTGCAATGTTACAATTTTATCCATGGACAGTGAGCTTATTTTCTTCTTTGCTGTCAGAGATCAGTCAAGTTTCAGTGGGCAAAAAATAACAACAATTATACCTTCCAAATAAAGTTAAAGTAGATGGACGGAGGCTGGAACCAAATAAGAGACATAAATTGAATGTTCTGTTGAAGAAAAATATTTGTATTTCGTTCGATAGCCTATAATATTAATAAAATATTCATAACTCATTACTCCTCTAAAATTTACCAATTTTATTTAACTTTGTAGTTATTTTAAAGGGCGACTAAGGTAAACATGTTAGTGAAGCACTTAAACTCCTCTGGGTCTTCTCAAACTACTTCCTACTTTACATTCAAAAGACTTTTCAATTTCTGTAAAACATTAAACTTCATTCCCAAATATTGCTGTCGAGAGTGCATTCATGAATACCACAAAGAGTCTTAAAAGGGAATGGAGAGAAAAGGATAAAAAAACTCGGGAGTTCTTCTGTTGAGGGAATTCTTGTCAGTTCTATAAAATGGAGATGTCGTGTGAAAGTCATTTATTTAAAGAGACAAAGAAATTTACCTCTCTCGCCAATCAGTCGAAGAGAAACCAAACACGAAAGTCGGAATTTTCAAAATTATCAAAATTATCGCATATACCGAGCCAAAGTATCCACGCAAGTCGTCATTTGTGTCAAGTTAACTTTATGGTCGTTTATTCCATTAAATTGGTGTAAATTTGCGATAAAATTAAATGGAAATCCAGTTGTGTAATTTATAAAAAATTTCCTTTTAAGTATTTAGAAGCAAAATAACCACATTTTTTTGTGAATTTTTAATTGAATTTATTATTTTAATTTAGACTTAATACTGATTTTATCTATTTATATTTCTTATTTATTTGTTTATTTATTAATGCGTCATCCTCTCTATCAAATAAGAGGTTCTCAAAGTGTGTCCAGGGAGTCAAATGTATCCCTGAAGCTGACTCTGCGTGTCTCGCGGGCCAACAGAACTTATGCAAAACTGGAATGAATTTAAAGCTTATTTACAATTAAAGAATTGGTCAAAGAAGCGTAATTTCTAGAAAATGTGAAATTCAGTTTAATTTTTATAAAGAACAAAAAAATTTAAATTTTTTCATAAAATAAATAATTTTGTTTTCGTTTCTTTTATTCCCTGAATTTAAATGTAAAATGTTAAAAATTTGTCAGTTTGCGTCCCGATACCCAAAGCTGCCCATTTGAAATGACCATTCACGAGGGAAAAATCGAAGATCCCTATTTCGTATGGTCGAAAATTGTTTTGATGAATTTTTTGAAAAATGGAAGTACGATCAGAATTAAAATATTTCCATTCGAAAATGGAATCGAAATAGAATCCCAAATGTTTGACTATATATATAATATATATATATATTATATATATACACACACACACACACACACACACACACACGGGTATATTCTGCTCTTTCATTTTTTCTCTTTTTCTGAACAGATGTAAGCGAGTCAACAGAAAGAAAATTTATGAAGATGAAATCCTTTAATTAAGTTCCTAAGGCAGCAATTAAGATTTATTAGTTACGTAATTGCAAAACAATAATGGAGCGATCAGTCTATTTTCTTTTTATTCATGTTAATTAGTGGGAACTATATACATATATATATATATATAATATATATATAGAGCGAGAGAGAGAGAGAGAGAGAGAATACAGTGAACACGCTTGTTACAAGTACATTTTGGTATGAATAAATAACGCACACTTACAAAATGTGAACAAAATAGGAAAACCAATCAGTGAATATAGGTTACTTAGTCCAAAATACTCCTTTATAGGGCTTGGATACAGCTTGACATAAAGTAATTTTTTTCTATACTGTCATCATTATTTTCACAGTCTAGCTTATAAGTGTCCTTTGTAGATATCATATTATGCGTTCACAATACTTCTAAATGTCCAGGAAAGGCAATGCAGCTTCTTTTGTTTTAAATATGGAATAGTTGTTTCACATGTGACACGTGACATACACAACTGGAACATGAGAAAATTCTAAATTCTAAATTGCGCAATAATTTATGGGAATTTAGACATCTCTCAGTGAATAACGTCACAATTTTGCTATCATTCTACCGAAACATGGGATTTAAACAAATTCTTAAAATGGATGATTAGTGATTCTCGTTGCTCATTTGCGTCTATTCGTGTCGTGGATTAAATTATTAAAGTAAGGCTCGCCCGAGAACTAAAGAACAGAATAAACGTTTTAAACATCATATGGATTTTTACCGACCCACATATCCATTTCTGTAGCCCATTTTGTGATAAAAGGACTTTGTTTATGACGTTTTTATAAAAGCCACTGGCATATAGTTTGGACTTGTCGCAATGAGAAATGTATATATATATATATATATATACAAGGAATAAGAGGACGAAGAGATGGTACATGTTTATTTACAAACGTTTCGGAAATTTTCATTTTCCATCATCAGTGCTAAAATTATAAAATCAGATAAAAAAATTAATAAATATAATGAACGGAAACTTGTACAATATATTTAAATAAATGTGTGATATTAATGGTGTTTATAGGGTATATTTAAATAATTAAAATTAAAAATAAAATGATATAAAAATACACAAGAGTGATCAATCGTCAAAAATATAAAGTTAAAAGCGAACAAAATTGAGGAGAGTCTTACCAGGTTGTTATTATCGGGGTAAAGGGACTATTGAGCAGAGGGTTGGGAATGATTGGTTGTTGGAAAAGGTCCACATTAGAAAAATTGGAGCCAGAGGGAGCGATGGTGGATTTCTTCTCAGTGGTAGGATATGACAGTTTATTTGGCTATGTTTCAGTTAAAGGCAGAACTATAGTTTGAGAGTTGGTTCGACACTGAGGATGTATAGGGACTCCAGAATGCGGAGGTCGGTTAGATGGTTGGTTGTGTTAATAATCTTGAAATTGGAGGGAAGTAGTGGGTGGTTGTGAAGGTGGCAGTGATCCCTTATTGCTGATTTAAAGGGTTTATTTAAGGGCTGCGATGTTTCCTTTCCCTATTACGACCATATCAAAATACTTTCAGAACTCCGCCTCCTACTCACCCCTCCTTACACCCAAATTAACTTTCAATTCGTTTTCACCAACAATAATAGAATCAAATCATACCTCAACCAAAAAGAAAAAACACCTCAGACCCTTGCTTCGTCTATCATCCACGTTTTCAACTGTGTTCGCTGCAAAGCGAACTATATTGACAGCACCATTCATCAGTATCAAACAAGAGTGGACGAGCATCGCGGTATCTCTACCAGAACATCGCAGCCCTTAAATAAACCCTCTAAACCAGCAATAAGGGATCACTGCCACCTTCACAACCACCCACTACTTCCCTCCAATTTCAAAATTATTAACACAACCAACCATCTAACCGACCTCCGCATTCTGGAGTCTCTATACATCCTCGGTGTCAAACCAACTCTCAACGACTGTAGTTCCGCCTTTAACTTAAACATAGCCAAATAAACTCTCATATCCTAGCACTGAGAATAAATCCACCATCGCTCCGTCTGGCTCCAACTCTTCTAATATGGACCTCTTCCAACAACCAATCATTCCCAACCCTCTGCTCAATTAGTCCCCTTACCCCAATAATAACAACCTGGTAAGTCTCTCCTCAATTTTGTTCGTTTTTAACTTTATATTTTTGACGATTGATCACTCTTGTATATTTTTATATTATTTTATTTTTAATTTTAATTAATTAAATATACCCTATAAACACCATTAATATCACGCGTTTATTTAATATATTGTATAAGTTTCCGTTCATTATATTTATTAATTTTTTTTTATCTGATTTTATAATTTTAGCACTGATGATGGAAAATGAAAATTTCCGAAACGTTTGTAAATAAACATGTACCATCTCTTCGTCCTCTTATTCCTTGCTAAGCTACGGTTCCCCAAGAACAAACCCTTCAATCAAGTTATATATATATATATTATATATATATCAGTGGCGTGCGGTCCATGGAAGCAAGGGAAGCAATGCTTCCCTATTCAAAGAAAGAAGAAAATGCTGTATTATACTTTAAAGTTTAAACAGTTCAATATGTGTTAATAATTTGTACAAAATCATTTTATTATACTATTTATAGCATTTGATTGGTAATCAGGTGGATACATAGTATATACATTGGTTGCCGTTCGTGCAAAAACCTTTAAGAAAGCCGACGCAAAAAATCTCGAGTTGGACAACAATTGACGAAATGCATCCTTTTTCCCAATGACTTTCGCTTTTTTTTACTGTTACAAATTGTTTCTTTCCATTCTAAAAACTCATTTAATGTTTAATAATGTATTATTTATTGAATACAACAAGTTTCATATATAGTTTTTCTACTAAAAAATTCCATGGCCATGTTAAGCGAAAAAGAATATATATTTATCGTTATTTTATCCTTCCCTATGTCAAACAGGAAGCAATTTAGAAATCGCTATCCAGATCTTATAGTTAATTTTCTTGAAATATCTGTCAACTTTACGTGCTGTCTGCTGTCATTCTCTCATTTAAAGCGAATACGTAACTACGCTAGAAATGCACAAGGGTAAGAAAGGCTTGCAAGTTTAGCTTTAATCTCAATTGAGAAAAAGCTTCTCAAGGATATGAAAACTGATGCCTTTTACGAAGAAATAATAGATATATTTAATAAAAAAGAAAGAAGAATATAATTAACCTATAAGTAAAGTAAGTAGATGATTATATGTGTTTTGTTTTTATTATATACGAGTATTTTAAAGTTTTATTTTATTTTATATAATCTTTGTTGTTTTTGCTTGAATTGCTTCCCCTTGACGAAAAACACCGCACGCCACTGATATATATATATATATATATATATATATATATATATATATATACACTCGTATATAGCTAAAAGAGGTAAAAAATATATTTTTAGGATTTGAATTCCTTCTATAATAAATAATTAATTAGTTTAATTTCGTGCGAGTATAAACTCTCTCTCTCTCTCTCTCTCTCTCTCTCTCTCTCTCTCTCGGAACGTACATATTGTACTCGTATTTCATTTCCATGAACGTATACAATTACAATTTTAATTCACGCGTACTGTATTTTTGATAATTTCAACAGGATTTCTTTTTCATTGTGGAGTTTATCTGCTCATTTCGCTTCAACTTTGTATTTACCGGTGTCTTATGCGATCTTTCCGGGAGCCATTATTAACAGCCGGCACATTCATCCGCTTCCAAATTTGGACGAGAACTTTTGAAAGGCGAGTCCTTCTTTTCAGCCCCCGAAAAAAAAGTTAGCAAATATTTACAATTTACTTCTTTATTAATTCAAGAGAGGAAGACAGGATTCGAATAATTAGTGGAAATTTACATGATATGAGCTCCAAAGGATATTTGGGGGACTACGAATCTACCGACCCCGGGTTTGATTCCCGACGAAAGCAGGCGGCTTCATTCTTTCAGAGAAAATAGGTTGGTAAATAAATGGGTTCCCTAGGTGGCACAGTGGTTAAGATGCTGGGATGCTGATCGGGAGGTCGTGAGATCGAGTCCGGGCAAAGACTTTGTAATTTCTGACAATTTGTGGTGGGTCTTGGTTCGGATTTCACGTTAAGCTGTAGGTCCAAGGTGGAGCAACTAGCGTGACCTTCGTCAGAATAAAAAATTCGGGAGGAAGCAAAACCAAGGAGAGATCGCATAAGACAACGGTAAAAAAAATACAGTATATATATATATATATATATGTATATATTTATATTACTTGGGTTTTAGTTGATGTTTTCAAACGACGGTTCAGGAGCCACCTGTGGTTGACCCCTCTAGAGCATCCCACCGCATTTGCGCGATTTGATGAAGGAGAGAGATGGTTTCCACTCTCCTCCTGCTCTCGTAGCGAGCTACGCATGGCTAGTTTGGAACTTTGTACAAGGACCTGTCCAGTTGGCGTTTGAAATTATTTAGGTTGGTGTGCTGGAGGTTCCACAGTTGCTTCGGCATTGTGTTGGAGAGTTTTCGAGCACGTATTCTGTCTGAATGTACGAGTGTTTTTCATCTTGGTTTTCATGGTTCCCTTATATATATATATATATATATATATATATATATATATATATATATATATATATCTTATTCTTTTAGTATTACAGACGTTATCACCAAAGACCAGAGGGTGCACTCTAGGCTAGCCAAAGAAGGCAGTAAAGACGGAAAGATAACAGTCATAGAAAATTTCAAGTACAACTCTCACACCATTCATACCCAGACACCTAAACAATAATTTTCACACCATGCATACACATTACCTCGTTTACACAAACACGTATGAAAATTTGAGGTAGTTCGTAAGAAGTAGGTGAAGACAAAAAAAAAAAAAAAAATAGCGTGAAACGCTAAACTACTTAATTTAAGCTACACCATGCGGTTTTTTTAATTATACAGACGGACAGTTATTATTTGTATTTTTATTACTTGTATTTTTATTACTTGTATTTTTATATTTTTGTCTTTTCAGTTTTTTAATATGACTATTCGTCACATGGACTATGAATGGTCTGAAAATAAAGCCTTTCATTTACATTTTCATTTACATTTTCATATTGAGTATTACACTACTGAAGTAAGGATAATTCACAGAAATTGCGTGCATAAAATGCGTGCATATAGAGTCACAATAATTTCAGTTGGAATTATTATTATTATTATTATAATAATAATAATGATGATAATATAATTAATATGTTTATTATGAATTATATCGTAACACTATAAATGATAATTATACACAAGGGACCTACTGAATAAATTAGTTATAGGGAATAACTAGTAATTTCTTTTAATAAATATTATAAAGAAAAATAATACATAAAGAGAAGTTGAAATATGGAAAATGTTATCAATTCACACGAAAGAAAACGATCAGGTCATTCGTGGTTACTTATCGTCGTGGTTCTATTTCATTGTCAAATTATCGTCAATTATGTCGTGTTGTCGTTGTTGTTGTGTGTCGTCGCTATTTTGTTGTTGTTGTTTTCGTCATGACTAGGTTCTTTTTATTCTTCGTTACATTTTATGATATTGTTTCCTTACGAAATCACTGTTCTTTACATCGTTAATCATCTTTACACATATTTACATCATCTTTACATCATTTTTATATTTTTACATCATCTTTACATCATTTTTATATTTTTACATCATCTTTACATCTTTACATCATCTTTATGCTGTTGCTGTTAGGTTTGTTTAAAATTAATAACGTCCTCGTCTTCTAATCATTAATCATTCAGGAGGACCAGAAACTAGCACAGTGCTCAGGCCAACTAATGAGACTCATTGTTCTAACTTCCGTATTATTATTATTATTATTATTATTATTACCAACAACATCGGAGTTCGAAACTACGACCTCCTCGGTGTATTCACGTCGCTTATTGGGAAACGTCCTCGTCTTGGTACCTTTCAGTAAGGTGTAGGATTAATCACATGATCATTATTTTTTTTCTTACGCTCATACTCAAATGAAGCTTCAGTCAGCGTCTTTAACAAATTTTAACATATTAACTGTACAGTTTCAGGAAAAGGTCGACCAGAAGCAAAACTTCTAAAAAGCATGAAAAATTACTAATTAGTAATGAGTGAGGTTTGTTTTTAAATTTTATTATTGTCACCATGTAGAATAAAATATCCAAATAAAACGAAATGTTACGAATTAGTAATTTCTCCATGCTTTCTACATAATTAAGTTTGTAGGTGAACTTTTACCCAAAAGCGTGCAATGACTCACTTCATACGGAACAAAATCATTTTCTTCATCAGTGAATGACGTCACCCCCCCTTAAAACCCCAACCCCCAACGCCCTCTTCCCATATTAATGGAATTAATATTTTAAAGATAAACGTAATAATTAAGTACGTCCTGAATGACGTTCTCTTTATTACGAATCTATTTGCGAGGCTTTCCTTTTGCTTCTATAGTTCAAAAGTGAACCGATATGGCTTTTCAATTAATTAAATTCAATTCACTTTCTTTTGTTAAAATTTGAAATATTTAATTTTCATTTTAAATATTTTTAAAGTTTTTTATGCTCTTGGCATTCGAAATGTCTGAACGGTTTTTTCGTCGTGGGAAAGGATGTTGAAGTGCTCGGGTTCGCTCCACTTTGATTCATTGTGTGGGAAGGTAAGGGGAAGAACTGAGCAATAGGCCTCGTCTGCTGTGGATTTCAATTACATTTTCCAGCTTAATTTATTTATTTTGAAATACATGAAAAATGGGAAGGAAGAACAGTGAGGTCGCGCTTTTCGTAATTTATTCTGTTTGATCACAGTGTCCAGTTGACGGGGGTCCTAATTTTCCGATTGGTGGCGTGGTTGAAGAAAGACAAGCAAAACAACCAACCAACCACCAAAATAAAAAATAAGATGAAGGAAAACTAAATTTCTTATATATATATATATACAGTATTATATATATATATATATATATATATGCACAGGGTGTTTCAGGTCGACCCTAGAAATATGGAAATTGGCGAAATTTGTAGTTTGTATTTGGTATTCGGTATTTGAAGTTTGTCATAGTAATTCCATAATTAATATGAAGAAATACTTCATATTAGTTACGGAATTACTATGACAAACTTCAAATACCAAATACAAACTACAAATTCCGCTAATTTCCATATTTCTAGAGTCGACTTGAAACACCCTATATATATATATATATATATATATAGGTTAACCTTGGTTTTGCTTCTGCCTGAATGTTTGTTGCTCCATCTTAGACCAATAACTTAACGTGGAATCCGAACTACGACCCGTCACAGGTGATCAGAAGTTACAAAGTCCTCACTCGGACTCGATCTCACGACCTCGCCATCAGCAGCCCAGCGTCTTAACCACTAGACTACACAACGTACCCATTTATCTACCTACCAATTTTTATTGTCTGGAAAGATGAACAGCTGGGTTTGCTGAGCGCTGAATACCGTCACCGGGTAATCGAACCCGGGGCCAGTGGATTCGTAGTCAGCGGTGCTAACCACTATAAACTAAGCATATAAAAGAATACCCGAAGTATTCTACAAAAATCATAAATTGTTTTTAAGTACAAGTACAGGGTGTCCACAATGTCTTGTTACCCCCAATAAAATACTAACTGGTTTTCGTTTTTCTTTCAGAGCCATTTGAAATGTGTGATAGCAGCAACTATACAATTGAACAACTCATAGTGGCTAGTACCTGAGTCCATGAGCGACCACATAATGGCAAAACCATTGAAAATATTTGTGCAGACTTCCAGGACCGATTCAATCCTACAGCTGCACGTATAGTTGCTACTGACACACATTTCAAATGGCTCTGAAGGAAAAATTAAAATCAGTTAGTATTTTACTGGTGTGACAAGACATTGTGGACACCCTGTAGAATGTATCGCGTAAAAAAAAAATGGTAGAAATAATGAAATTTTTTATTTTTATTTGGATCCTTTGCGAGAGACTAATTGTTATCCGGTTTAGCGTTTTGTCACCAGTTCTAATGGGTCTCTGCACAAAAATAAATACTTTTATGTCTTACTGAAAGCCTGTAATAGAAAAATTAATAAGCTAACCATTATGGAACACACATCTTCTCCCTCCATTATCTAGCTGTAATTCAAACTCGCTTTCCCAAACCATTCATAGGTCATGTCATTCACCAATGAATTAACAATTGCAAATATTATCAGGCCACGAATGTCAGTAGTAAATGAGCATCTAGTGACACACAGGTAGTTGGATAATGTCATAGACGGTGGGAGAGGGAATGAAGATCAGTGGGGACAGGGAGTAGGTGGAGGAGAGCAAAGATGGTATAAGGAGGCTTATCAGTTTGTAGAAATTTTATTTACGTTTTAAAGTACTTTTCCATGTTTTAATCTTGGATTCAATCTATAGATTATTTCACATAATTTTAAGGATTTTTAATTTATTTGCGTAATTTTTATTTATTTTTAATTAATTTACTTATTTCCAGGATGTTTCAGAAATTTTAATTACGTTTTTGTATAGAGTACGTTTTCATTTTATCACAGGTTCAGTCTACAGTATACGTTTTCTCTCCGAGCTTTGAAAAGGCATATGAGGTGAATTTACTTATTTGTATTCCTTATTTACCTTCTTATTTTAATTTAATTATTTTTATTTGTTTATTTTGTTTACTTCTAGTTACAAAAAATTTACAAAAACATTAAGTAATGAAGTAATCCCTTTATTATGTTATTACGACATAAAAGTGTCGCAAGGAAAAGCTGTTTCTAAAAGCTAGGATTAAATGTATAGGATATATTCTTACAGTCTACTGTAAAGTCAAAAAGTCTACACAAGAACTAAAATTAATGCTACTACTACTAATAATAATAGTAGTAATCACAGTAGTGAATGATATGGCACAGTATTAGTTCCTTCAAGGGCTTAAGTATTCATACGCAACACATAGGCCCTAATTACTAACCTAACCTCACCAAATCTAGGTCCCTAACCAACCTAACTTAGCTTTATCGTCAAAAACTTGAGAATCCAGATGCAGCTTGGAGACAAAATTCATAACAGCTTGGTAATGTGTTAAATTTAGTTAGGGGAGGCTAGGTTAGGTCAGATTAGGCTAGGTTAGTAATTACCGTAGAGGTCTATGGACTCTTCAAACTGCGTCTGGATTCTTAGGTTTTACCGCTTTACCTAACTTAACCTATTGCCAAGTTGTTATGGACTATGTCTCTGAACTTTGTCTGGATTCTGAAAATTCACCAAAAAACAGGTGCATTCTGCCCTAGCCCATTTTATGCCGCTTTAGGCCCGACAATGGCATCAGGACTACCAAGATGGGGGCAAAAGGGGCATGTTGTCCTTGCCCCCATCCTGAGAAGGGTCCCCACATGCCCTGGTTCCTTTTTAAAGGGCATTATTATTATTAGTGGCAAAACTTTACTATCCAGACAATGTTCAGAGGCAGTCCATAACAGCTTGGTAATATATTAAATTAGGTTAGACTTGGCTAAGTTAGGTTGGTTAGGGCTTCATGGACTGTCTCTGAACACTCTCCGGATAGTAAAGTTTTTACCTTATTATTCGGTATTGGTCTATTTGGTTCTGCCTCGCATCATTGAGTGTCTCTGAACTGCGACTGGATTCTGGAAATTCGCCCAAAAAGGTACTTTCTGCTCCTGGTATACTTTATGCCACTAGGTTATAATAGGCCTGGCATTAAGACCGCCAAGAGTTGGGAAAAAAGGCTTTCTCCCCATGGCCCCCATGACTCGCGTGCCTTGGTTTCCTTATACGCTAGAGTATTAGCCTATTAAATGACCTGCCTGGCATCACTGTATAGGTACAATTTTATTACCATTCAAAACAAGTAGTACTGAGGTACCTAGTACTCCACCTATACGGTTTAGGTGGAGTACCAGGTTAAAGTAGACCAAGTAAAGTAGACTTTACCAGGTTAAAGTAGACCAAAGCCTAATTAGGGTCTAGGCCCAGTAATTTATATGTAAATTTATATATTCACAATCTTACGTTTCTGAATGGAATTCTTCGGAATTTGAAGTCTTGATAATTATTTAATTTTTAATGTATATTTGCCGACCTAAAAACAGTCCACACCTCACAAAGTTCTAAATCTGAGCCTCCTTAGCTTTTTCTTATGTCACACTTTGTCACACTTCATATCTTTTTTTTTATACATCACTATTTTTATAAAGTAAGGTACACATTATTTATTTATTTATTTATTTAATTTATTTATACAATTTCATATTAATTTAAAGTTTTCAGTCTCAAATTCAAAATTTCATTATAGGAAAAAGTCTTTCGCACTGTAGCGCCATCTATACGTATATGTATTTACAGGGTGGCGTATAAGTTATGAGTCCCAATCGGTCATAATTAAAGCGAAAATACAAAAAAAAAAAATCAAAGTAAAAAGTTTATAATAAGTTTAGAAATATTTATTGATTAGTCAAAGCGCAAAATATTGCGACCATCTCGACAAATATTCTTTCCTTTTTTTTTAAATCCGCTAGATGGATTTTCGCTTTAATTATAACCGATTGAGACTTATGGGCCACCCTGTAAAATAAAAGTCATTGTTTCATTGTTTACTTTAAAACCACACTGAGCCATTATAGAGTGAATTCAGTCATTATTTTGAATATTATAAGGCGGTTTTCAGGGAATTTGATTCTTGCACACGAACAAACAATTACTAGTATTAAGGAAAATTGGTTCTTAACGTTATAGCTGTCTCAATTTGAAGCTAAAACTTCAAATTGTTGCAATTTTCTCGTTTTCAAACTTTCTAATATATATATATATATATATATATATATATATATATAGGGCTACGTCGTGGCCAATGTCATAACACCGTTTCCCGGAGATCAGCGAAGTTAAGCGACATTGGGTCTGGGTAGTAGTTGGATGGGAGACCGTCCTCTGCGCCCAGATTATGTAGCGAAAATTGGTTTCTTAACGTTATAGCTGTCTCAATTTGAAGCTAAAACTTCAAATTGTTGCAATTTTCTCGTTTTCAAACTTTCTAATATATATATATATATATATATAGGGCTACGTCGTGGCCAATGTCATAACACCGTTTCCCCCGGAGATCAGCGAAGTTAAGCGACATTGGGTCTGGGTAGTAGTTGGATGGGAGACCGTCCTCTGCGCCCAGATTATGTAGCGACTCGTGGTTCAGATCCCACGTAAAGCTGTAGGTCCCCTCCGTCATATGACCTTAGATGTTGCGAAGGAGGTTAAACAACCCCAATAAAAAAAATAGACCTCTATATATATGTGTGTGTGTGTGTGTGTGCATGCATGCGTGTGTGTGTGTGTGTGTGTTATAAGGTGCCAATTTGCATAATATGCACATAATTTAACACATTAATGAAATTAATCCTGCATCTGTCAGAACACGGATTTTAATTTGTCCCATTTTCGTTTCAATTGCAGTTACCTGATTTTAATTACAATCTCAGTTTTATAATATGTATTGCATATAATCCAACGCAAATTATGCGAATTTATAGGTTATATATATTTTTTTAATAACCTTTATTAATAATAAAATAAATAAGTTCGTTTCAATTTACAGTGACATGAATAATTGTGAAGTTCGACTATTTATTTTAATTAATTTGGCCCTTAAGCTTTAGGCTTTACTGGGCTCTTATTAAAAATAAACAGCTAGTTGTTATTAATTAATAATAAATAAGTAAGTAAGTATTATTAATAGTTAAAACATGTATTAATTTTAAATTATCACTACTGACATGACAAATACAAAGTCACCATTGAAGGCACTACACCAATATCATACAAAGAAACCAATATTATACATGAGAGATAAGAAGTGAACAATCCCAAGAAATGTGTTTTTAATGCTAGATTACACACGAGAAATTAATAATTAGTAAACAATAGTAATGGACATTAATCCTAGATTTTTGTTAGTATACCATTATTAATCGGGATTTCAACTTGGTTTTAAACAAATTTACATTCACAATATTTTTTATATCGGCATTCAAGTCATTCCATAGTTTCAATCCAAGGAAAATGGGTAGTTTTTGAGATGAAAACAATCTAAATTGACGTTATAACAAGCTTTGATCTATTTCTGGTCTGATGGAAGTGGATTTCTTGATGAGTTACAAAATATCTATTTACCAATTGTAAATTAATGATTTTGTTCTTACACTTGTAAATAAAAATAAAATGTGCCAGTTTGGTTATATCATTGAGTTTTAGTAGGTTTAGCGCTTTAAATAATGCACTAGAGTGATCAAGGAAATCAGCATCAGATAATAACCTTATTGCTCGTTTTTGGATGACAGATACCATTTAATGCGTTGTTAGCGGAGTTTCCCCAAAACAAGGGTGCAGTACGTTATATAAGGAAGCACAAGAGTATGATGAAGAGTATGATAGTGTATGATACTGTGTATAGTGTATAAGATAGTGTATGATAGAGTATGATACTGTATCTTGAAGTATCCATATAGCTTTATTGTTAAAAACTTTACGCCAAAGTTACGCAATAAGAGGGAGAAAAATAGCAACAAAAGTTACGAAATTGTTACGGAAAGAAATATTGGATAAGGGTCTTACTTTTTACAACAAAAAGTTACGGAACGAAATAGAGGAAAAAAAAAAGGGTCTTACTTTTGTTAAGAAAGTTACGCTGAATTCAGTGTTACAAAAAAGTTACGTTAAAATGTGTAACTGTTGCAGAAGAGGTTAAACATTTCAAGACATTAATGCGTTATTATTATTATTATTTATTATTATTATTACAGTATTATTATTATTATTATTATTTTATTATTTTTATTTTTATTATTATTTTATTATTATTTCTTGGCCTTCTGTGATTTACTTCGTCATTTGTTTTTAATCCACTTAAAGTGAAGCATATCTTGTTTGACTTTGCAGAGCTCTTCCTTAAAAATGGAGTCATTTTGGATTCATTTTCAATTCAGAGAATGAAGATGAGAGACTCCAATTGATCATCTTGATTTGCTACGAGGAAGCATTGCAAAGAAGTTACAGATGGCTTTTGCAGATGCACTTCGATGGAGCGGATAAATGAAACAGAACGAGAATGCATGGGAAGGCTCTCCTCCAATAGTAGGAATCAAGAATTTTCATGGAGATAGAAGATATGGAATTTAAACGTTATTCTCTAAAAGATTTACGTTGAAAAAGAAACTAACGAATTAACGACGTTGTAATTTTGAGTTGAGCGATAAAGCAGCGCATTTATTTAGTAGAAAAACAGGACAGTTTCTTTGAATTAATATGAGGTATGTATATTTCAAATTTGTTTATCATGTTATCATCGGCAAGTCCCTTAATGGTTGGCCTCAGGGCTTTGAGTTCTCGATAGCGTTTCAAAGAAAACCTCCTTCGGTTCCCTTTACTCGAATAAGGTTTTCATTTGCATAAGTAATGACAGTAGATTCTATAAGTATAAATTTTGTCTTATTATTAGGCTGACCATATTTCCTTGAGACAAAAACGGGACATTGGGATGGCAAAAAAGGGACGGGGGTTATGTAATATTCTGTATTCATGAAAAAGTAAGTACATAAACATATTGAGCTTACAATTATTCTTCAGTGACAGAACCCATACAGAACCCATAAAAAAAACGGTACTGTCCCGTTCAAAACGGTACGTATGGTCAGCCTACTTATTATCCACATCGTGAGTGTAGCGATTCGCGACAGATCTAAACTATAATAAAGAATTTTCAACAATTATGACGGTTTTTCATAAAAATTTCATTTTCAAGCGGTAACAAAAATAAAAAAACAAAAAGCCGTGAAAAATTCCGTTTTCTTTTAAACAGAATTTCCACCTTTTGAGTTACAAAACAATTGACATTACTTAAGTTTAAAACCCAAACTTTTAATGATATTCATTAAAGTTATTATACTTAAATAAGATATTATACTCATCTAATGTTTTCTTATAAAAAATTGCAGTACATTTTTTTTACATAATATTTATGCTGATTAACTCATGCTTACGTTTTATTCTTTTATGAATGTATCAAATTTTAATGCTTAATTTCATTCTTTTGTAAACATCTCGTGTATAACTTCACATTGTAATATCTTATTGTTGAAGAATAAAAGATTTTGGTTGGTTTGTTTCTCCAAATACTTTATTTCTTCATCCCGAATAAAAGCGACCAAGCCGAAAATCCTGATTTGTGCGTGTGTGTGTGTGTGTGGTGTGTGTGTGTGTGAGAGAGAGAGAGAGAACACTCGTAGTCATTTTAGTTTTATCCTTTTTCCACTTTTTCTCTCAGGTGTTGAAATAAATAAATAAATAAATATATGCACCTTGGTTACCTTGGTTTTGCTTCCGCCCGAATTGTTCATCCTAACAAAGGTCAAGCTCGTCACTCCACCTTAGACCTACAGTTTAACGTAGAATCCGAATCACGCCCCACCAGCAGCCCAGCGTCTTAACCACTAGGCTACCCAGGGTACCTATTTATCTACCAACCAAATTCTTTATTGTGTGGAAGGATGAACATCTGGATTTTGCTGTGCGCCGCTTACCATTACCGAGTCTCGATCCCGGGGCCGATGGATTTGCAGTCAGCGACGCTAGCCAGTACACCACCGAGGCGCAATGTGTGTATATATATATATAGTTGTGCAAAACGTTAAGTACACTTGAAAACCTAGTGGAAAAACTGTATTTTGAGAAACACTGGAAACAGTTAAAGAAAAAAAATAGCTTCAGGAAAAAGTCTTATTAGACCTAACCATAAAATGAATAAACTAAACCAACCTGCTGCAATACTTAATAGAAAAATTATGAAATTAATGATAAGCAAATGTTTAAGTACAGATGGTTAATGTATCGTATTATTATACTTGTTAAACAAGCTTTAATATAATTTCAATCGAACGATTGGGATATTCCTTTCCCAGTTTCTTGCACTTCCCACCAGAGATTTTGGCCCATTCTTCTTAACGAAATTCGCTGAGCTTATTGATATAGTAGTTGGCCTCCGTGCATGGAGAGCTATCTTCAGATCAAACCACAAACGCTCAGGCAGATTGAGATCTGGTGGCTGGCTTGGCCACTCCAAAAATTTTCATTTCTTTTTCAGCCATGTCTAGGTAGACATTTCAAGATTTCTTGAAATTTGGTGGAATCCATGTGTCCGTTGATGTCCATCAATTTATTAGTCCCAGAAGCATTGAAATATCCCCACAAAAGAATACTGCCACCATCATCTTTGACCGTGAGTATGGCGTTTTTTTCTTCAAGTGCTTTACCAGAATCCCCCCAAACATACCATTCATCATTATGGCAAAATTGCTCAACGTTGGTCTCATCAGTCCACAGTACCGTCTTCCAGTAGTCAGTTCCTGATTTCGTGATCGCTGGCATACTTTAAAGGAACATTCTTGTGAGCTTTCTTGAGCAGTGGTTTTCTCCTTGCAGCTTGTCCAAAGAGTCCATTCTTGCTCATTGCCGTGCGTGCAGTGGAAAGGTGAACATCGCTTCCAATTTGGCACAAAGAATGAATTAGGCCCATAGAATTCATCCGAGATTTTACAAAGAGCACGATTGGAAATTTCCCTTGGTCGTTCACTACGAAGGAGCGGTTTTGTGATTCCAAGGCGCTTCCACTTATGAATGATGTTTGAAATTGAGGTAAAAGGTACAGCAAATTATACACCAATCTTCCTAACATGCTTTCCATTACTATACAAAGTGAAGGATTCTGAGACGGCCCTTTGCCTTTGTCCATGGTGGACTGATGATTGAACAGCATTCAACATTCACGTTTTATACTCTGACCAACGTAAACTACCGAAAACGTTTACTCAGAGATTTCTTAGAAGTTGAAGGTGCTTCTACTTCTGTCAAGGTTTCTAGAATGTTCCGCCACTTGACTAATCTTCAGTGGATCCTGATGTTGTATTTCAATTTGAACACAAGTGGATATGTAAATATTGATAGACATCTTAAAATATTGTTAACCGTAACAAAAACTAGCTTGGTATAACTTATTTTGCGATATTTCACGTTCATTGAATGGATAACAAACACGTAGCTAAATTTTACAAGGATTTTAAATTAACATATATGATAATGTTATAATGTTTCAGACCAACAAAGATCCTAGGATCCACTCATGGCTGGTCTACCTAACTGTGTTCGTAATTGTGTGTTGTGCATGTCCTCCGTGGTGGGGGAGAGGACCGACAATTTTACGTGGGTTCCGAATCACAAAGCCTTAATTTTACTACCTTAAATTATACCCAATCTATCAACATATGCGCCTAATCGATTTTTAAACATGTTTATAGACGTGCTACTAATTACTTCCACCGGCAAACTATTCCAGCTATTTACTATTCTATGCGTAAAAAAGTTTTTGGCAACGGCTGCCTCGAACCTTCTACTTGTCAACTTACACCCATTATTTCTAGTCCTATTATACTGAGATATTTCGGAAAAGCTATCTCTATCTACGTTATCGAACCCATTCATAATTTTGAAAACCTGGATTAGATCACCCCTTAGCCTCCTAGTCTCGAGTGTAGTCAATTTTAACTCCTTAAGCCTATCCTCATATGACTTCGACCTAAGCGACGGAATCATCTTAGTTGCTCGTCTTTGAACTCTTTCGATTTTGTCTATATCTTTTTGCATATGCGGATTCCAAAATTGGATCGCGTACTCCAAATGGGGTCTAACTAATGATTTATAAAGAGGAACAATAATATCGCGCGATTTGTACTTTGTTCGCCTTTTTGACCGCTGCTGTACTTTGTTTCGCTACTTTTAAATCACCAGTGACTATAACTCCTAAATCGTTTTCCTGCTCTACGCTTGCTAACTCCTTCCCTGACATACTATACGCAAAATTACCGTTACGCGAACCTATATGTAAAATTTTGCACTTATTGACGTTAAATCTCATTTGCCATGTGACTGACCAATCAACGATTTTATTCAGATCTTCCTGGATTTTACCTGTAACTTCGTCACTAATCGCCCTACCACCCAACTTCGTGTCGTCCGCAAACTTTGAGACTCTACTGACTGGGCCGACATCAAAATCGTTAATATATATAAGAAAAAGCAATGGGGCCAATACAGAACCCTGAGGAACGCCACTCGCTACATTAGCCCAACACGACTCCGCTCCATCGACGACCACCCTCTGTTTCCTACCTCGCAACCACTCTTCTATCCAATTTATTACTACACCCCTGATTCCATAAGCCTTAGTTTTTTCAATGAGTCTTTTGTGCGGTACGGTGTCAAACGCTTTTTGAAAATCTAAATACACTACATCAACCGCCCGATGACTATCGTAAACTTCAACCACGCTTTGAAAAAATTCTAAAAGATTAGTTAAGCAAGATTTGTTTCGTCTAAAACCGTGCTGCGTATTTTTAACCAAGTTATGCAATTCTAAGTGTTCAACTATACGATCCTTAATTATTGATTCCAGTAGCTTACCTACAACAGACGTTAAACTGATTGGCCTATAATTTCCCGCCGCACATTTATCGCCTTTCTTAAAGATAGGTGTTACATTTGCTAACTTGAAATTATCTGATACGCACCTCTCAGAAATATACGCATTAAAAATCTTTGTTAGCGGCACAACAATGCTTTATTTTAATTCTTGTAGTTGTATGGGATATATGGAATCCGGCCCCTGTGATTTATGCATTTTCATTTTATCAATATAGCGCATTACCTCCCTTTCACTAACCACAATATTATCCAAAGTATTACCATTATCAAAAGGTATTATGTCTATGACCGTAGGGATATTCGTTATATCTTCCATAGTAAAAACTGACGTAAAAAATTCGTTTAGCAAGTAGTCATTTGCTTGTTTTCAGAAACTAGCTCTCCGTTAAAATTTTTCAACGGCCTCAAGACAATTTTTACTGGATTTCTATTGTTGACGTATTGAAAGAATCGCTTAGGGTTTTCTTTGCCGTCACGAGCTATGGAGATTTCAAATTCGAGCTTGGACTGTTTTATTACACTTTTCGCTTCACGCCTTAGAGATATGTAGTTGCTTCGTAACCACAAATTGTCTTTATCGCACTTATGTAGCCTATAAGCCCTATCTCTACTCATTATAATATCTCCTACTCTAGAAGTAAACCACAAGGGCTTGTTGTTTATTTTCGCACGCTTAATCTTGTACGGTACACATTCTTCATTTATAGTCCTGAATACTACTATACTTAAACCTTTTCGCACAATTGTATATATATCGTAGCTACTGATTTATTATGGAAACCAGTTTACATATAAAAAGAAGGGACAACACAGTGGCAAACATTTCTCATATTTATTCCAGTGGTTCAAACGTTTCAACTAATCATTTGTCATCGTCATTGGGAATCTGAAGTAATGTGAATATCAAATAATTAAAACTGCATTCAAAATAAAAATTTAAAACAAAGCAGCAATTAGAAACGATTAAAATTATCAGAAAAGTGACTAGATGACTCATTAATAATAATATAATTTACATAATTTGAAGACTATAAAATAAAAGGTTTATTGAAAATACGCACTAAGCAGTATACATCTCCCTCCACACTTAACATATCACTGAATTAAATGAAAAACAGTGATAAACTGAGTTGGAGTTTAGTTGGTAGTTCGGATATGTTGGAGCATATTATTAGTATTATTAGTGTTATTACTGCTTTTTTTTTAGAAATATATGATGATTCTAAAGTCCTTAAATCTATATGGTCATTAGCAAGAGTCAGAATTGAAAACTGATTTTTGAGAATGGGGTTGTTATGCTCAGTGTTATGATTTCTAATGGATGAGCAAAATGGAATAACAAGGGGACGGTTTGTTCAAACGCATAAACCAAGATGCTGGGGTAAACGGAACTGAAATTGGAGCTGCGTACTACCAATAAACATAGACTTACAGCTATTGCACGTGCAGTGATAAACGACGTTTGGGCAAATATTCTGTGGGAACCTGTCTTTGAATTATAAAAATTTGAAATTTTCAGGGGATTAATAAGAGCAAATCTAAAATTAATCGTTCCAAAGAGAAAAGCTGAATCATTCGTTTTACCGAGAGAAGGTTACATAATCAGTTCAGTAAATGAAACAACTAAATTTTTAGTAGTGGTTATCTATATGGAGCAACTTAACTTTACGTTGTAGATTTTTTACTGTACCTAAATATGAAAAGGAAAATTAGAACTTTGAAATTTTGGACTTTTTCCACTCATAGATTTAATGTTATTAAATCTGTTGGCAATAATTCGTCATTTCGGAGGGGGACACCAATTTAAAAAAATTATTGCCTTTATGATGAACTGAAATGGAAATTAATTGCGTTTTCCAATTAACAAAAACTAAAAATTAGCAACTTTGATATCATTTACTCCAATGAAACGATACTGACAAGAGGATTTAACAGTTGTTGGTCTGTACGAACATTAATAGAGGTTATTTGTTCTGCCATGTGGCTTATTATAAAGGCCCACATTAGTTGCAATAAATGAAGTGCCTGCAATAGTGCAGAACTTTCGATTGCAATTGGTTTTTTTTTCTGCTCCAAACAACTGTTTTGAATAATGATGCAATTAATTTAATTTGGAATCAGGTAATACATTACTTTAATACAACATTCAATAAATTCATTTCAAAATGGTGCCCTTTTTTTAACCAAATTAAATCTACAAAAGGGATTTGTATGGAATATATGAATATATATCGGAAACATTAATCTTCTCCGCATTTGAATGGGTGAGGTAAATGCTCTGTTATAAGTATGTCATTTGGATCTCTATAAACACTATCCATAAACACTTCACGCACGTCATTCAGAGCAGATTCCATCATGGCAATTGATGTCCGCGAAGGATCAAAATTTGATGCAAGAAAAAGGATATTAAATTTATCCTTTCTTCTGTTGAAATTTATACAACGAACAATATCCTTACAATAATATGAAATGAACGATATCAGGGAAATAAATCTTAAATGGAACCGAAATTGAACATAAAATATGGTAAGGTATTGCTGAAACGGAAATGTAAGGTAGCAAAATGGCAGTCCTTTTCCCGATTACTGTACAGCAGGTTGTAAATTTGCAACAGATAACAGAGTGCAACGAAATCGGATTTTATATATATATATATATATATATATATATATATATATATATATATAAACTAAAAGAAGATTAATTGATGATTATGATAAAAGTTTACTGGCTTTTATGTTAACAAAGTCAACACTCACTTAATTAACAATTTCTATGCAACCCTTTGACAATAAAGTGATGCAAATCGTATCTTGTGTCTAAATCGGTTTATTAACCATGCGGTTAATGCCTTTCTAATTAAATAAAGGTAAAAGTACATAAAGGCATAAATGATACGTTTGAAGTCTTATACATTCTATTCTCAATATTACTTCATTCTGATTCGTTTCACATTCATTTTTATTGTTCATTTCCTTTCCACGCTTTGAGTTATTGGAGAACAGTTTATCAAAATGTGGTCATTTGTGGAGAAATCTTAGTTTGAATGAGAACTTTCATATTGAAATTGAGAATGAGTGGTTCGTTTTCTCAGGCGATGGTTGGCTCTAAAACGTCACTTATTGAACGCCCCAAAACGACCAAAACCAAAACCAATATTTGAATTGCAATACGCGTTATGTTCGAAATACTTTATTTACTCACTTTCTTACTCTTATTTGACGCCAAAACCATCAATAAATCGGTTATAATCTTCGTAAAAGATATTTGAAAAGTTCATGAAGGGAAAACGCCAATGAATAACGTAACAGCTTCTTGCGAGCATCGATCAGTCATGCTCTATTTCCGCTTCTGATCAAAGGATGATACCGTGAAAGGAAAGATTCTTCCCATTAAAATAAATGAAAATTAGGTTGTCTCTTTAACAGATGCCAACAATACATTACATGGTTAACTATTTGACAAAATTTTGAATAGAAAAAATTTAACCATGCGGTGAATGCAGTAGCTATACATTTATTGTAAGGTGATCATGTCTACGCAGTCTTTTCATGGCTGAATTAACCATTTTGGAGCGACTGTCAAATAGTTCAGATATTATAAGCAATCATTATTTTTGTCTGTTTGTATTTTAGCTGACAAAGGTTGAATTTACTTTAACTTATGCTAATTTTTAACTAAACGTAACTAATGTTAAACTTTCTTATCTTTATCAACAGAAAGTTATTCTACAGGGTGGGAAGTAAGTCTGGGCACCCCCTCAAAATAAGATAGTGTACTTGAAAGAAAGGCTTTATTGCATATTCACATTTTTAACATTTAATTTAATCTTTAATTTAACAAAAATTGCCCACCCATATATTGATTTCTAGGGGAGAGATACAGACTGAACTAAAGTCAGCAAACTTGTCAAAAATGCGTCTGTGACAGGTTAGGAATGGACAGGACTTTCTCAACTTTTTGTCGAGTCACTTCATTCAGTTTATTCAAGACTAAGAAGATGTGTTTCATGTTGGTGTGTAGCCCTGAATGTTGGTGACACTTCATTAACGTATCACGACACTATCATGTTACTTCGGTGTATGGCCTGACTTAATCATACTGTACTTGCTGGTTGTTGTAAGTAAAAGTAAATTCTTCTGTTAATATTGTGCAAGTCTCTAGATTCTGTTGACCGTAATTTGGTAGCTATTCCTCCATGATCGACAAAGCATTACCTGTTCGAAATTATCTTAATCTGAATCAAACAAATCTCATCAAACTTGACCTAATTTAACCTAAATGAACCCAAAGGGCATGTGTCAACACAATGTCTTCTATAAAGATATCAAACAAACGTCCAAGACCTGATGGTGACTCCCCAAAACAAATTTCCAACGCAAAAACAGAGGTCACCTATACAAAACAATATTGGAAAATCTTCTCGCGAATGAGAAGAGCCAAACCTAAACCCAATTTACACGATTCGACTCTAAAAGCGATTCAACGCCTATCATCAATTCTGGAACAACTATTTAAAGTAGATTCCGCATACATACATACATATACTGTATATATATATATATATATATATATATTGTGCATTGAATGTTTTATTAATTGGAGCGTTAAGAAGAGTTTTCGTTGTCTGAAAGCTTGAATGGATTCCAGTGAAATCTTTCCAGTCGAAATTGTAACATCTCTTCAGAGTTAAGTTTGACGACTGAACGGAACAACGTCAGAAAAGAAGATGAAACCGTAATAGCTTGCGGTTACAATTCTTTCCTGTCCATTTGGTTCATCGGTAGTCTGATTCGCTTAAAGCCATTCAGACCGGAAGGAGCATTGAGTCGGAAAGGATCTTCAATTGTTTCGTCAAAGCCTCAGAATTTGAGATCGTGTCTTCGTGAAATTCATTCGGGATATTCCACTTTTCTCCATTATGTTCACCTACCGTGTAATGCACCTATCTATTTATCTATTTATCTATTTATCTATTTATCTATCTATCTATCTATCCTATGTATCGAGTGGGATCCTTTTCAGTTGTTCATCTATTCTGCGGCCAAGGGCATTCACATTTGAATAGCGGAAACTAGGAGTGTAGAGTTTGTCACGCAAATAATCCAAAACCAGAAATCACATGGAGTTAAATTAGGTGATCTGGCTGGCTACTCGATGGAACCTCGCCGCCCAAGGTTCGTGTCCAGAATCTCACGGGCAGAATAATGTGGCGGCGCTCCATCATGTTCATAAAGCCAATTCCTACCAAAGACATTAGTAAACTGTGGCAAAAATTGTCTCTCACTACCTGGCAGTAGCGTTTTCCATCCATCGTACCTCTCGATATATCAAAGGAAACGAGTCCTGAATAACCAGTGCACGCCCAAACTGTTAGTGTAGCCGTTTTAATGGGTTTACCCAATCCTATTTTGGGATTTTTTGTCGCCTAGTAGTGAACGTTGTATTTATTTCCTTTAATCGTTAAACCGAAGACACATTCGTCTGAAAATTGATTTTTCGAAGCAAATCTGGATCACTGTTGAACTTTTGTCTCAGTGTTTCAGCAAACTGCAGCCTTCTATCAGATTCATCGTCGTACATGAACTGAGAGTAAATGGGTTTATAATCGTGGAGCCCCTGTGATTTCAATATTTTTGCTGCTGCAAATATGGAAATACCCAATTGGTGTGCGACTTTTCTCATTGAAGTTGTTGGATTGACTTGAAAACTGGCGAGGACATTTTCTTTATTGTCTCCTGTCGCCGTTACTGGTTTTCCGCTTCTTGGACGATCTTTTACCAGGGTCCCTGTTTCCAAAAGTTTGAGCTTCCAGTATCGAAGAGTGGTTACATTTGGTGGTGGTTTATTATATTTTTCTTGAAATAAACGTAAACTTTCTTCACAATTATTATAAGACATAGCCCACGATACACGATACACGTTTTCTTCATTGCTTTATTCCGTCCTTACTAAAATGGCGCTCACTGGGGCTAGGGCCTTCCTGTTCTAGCGTTGGGTCATTCCTAGCCTTGTATAGTTGCTTTGAAAAGTATCACATACACTGTAGTGATATCATTCGAATTTATTTATTATTAACAAATTATTTGTATGTATAAAATCCTTACAGACTTTTTTCCCACCCTGTATATATCTGATCACCTAAAATGCGTTTCCTGTCTGCAAATGAAGGTTTAATGATAAATGGTAAAGCGAAATCTGACATGCACCTTTAAAACAACCTGAAGGAAATAGAATACAACAAAATATTAAAACCTAAATACATTGCATACATTTCACAATTCTGTTTTGAAGGGTAAATTTCTAAGATATTAAAATAACAAAGAGAGAATCTAATATTATTTTTTATTTCATAACCTTTAACAACTTCAAAGATGAAAGATGGAGAGAGTAAAGTTGTTACTGAAATCTTGGAGAACTAAAATGTTTAGAACTTGCCATTATTTTATATATATATATATATATATATATATATATATATATAGTGGCGACTGGCGTATAGGAGCGATGGAGCGGTCGCTCCCCCTTGCTTGAAACGATAAATATTAATTTAACAGATAAAAAATATATTAATTTTAAGATATTAAAATAAATATTCTTGAAATATATTTTAAAAATTCATGTGGCATATCATGATTCATGAGGCATTTTGAGTAAGCCTTCATACAGTACATAATATTCTAAACTTATAGCATAGCTTCGTTTAAACAGCATACCGCTGTTTGAATACCAAATAATATTGCAGCCGAATGGAGCGATAGATTTTTCGCTCAAGTAAATATAAATTATATTTTACTGTTGTAATGAAAATATAAGTACAATCGCGAATTTTTTTATAATAACAACTTTATTTTTACTAATAGTTACTTCAGTAATAATGATATAAGCCATTTATATGTATTTTATTGAAATTATTACTTATTTGTAATTAACTAGAATTGTATGTCTGGCATAGCCGTATATGTTAATACAAGTACTCTTGTGAGCGGCAGTTGGATTCGCGCTAGCCTATTGTGAGTCCGTGTTGTCGTACAATTTTATGAAATCGCACCCCTATACATTTATACCACGAGTCGCCACTGATTATATATATATATAATATATATATATATATATGTGTGTGTGTGTATGTGTGTGTGTGTGTGTGTGTGTGTGTGTGCATATACACAGGGTGGCGCAAAAGACCACTCAATATATTTTACCACACATTTTTTTTCTTTCCAAGTTTCCTTGTAAGTTCCAGAAATTTTGTACACAAGTAGTTACATACCTTTTTTACAAGTTTTTATTTTTCCACATAGTCTCCATCCTTTTCTACGGCTTTCTTCCACCTCGAAAGCCGTGTATATATTAACCTCCTCAACAACCTCAACATCCCTCTGAAACTTTCTTCCACGAATAGCATCCTTCATTGGCCCAAACAAATGGAAGTCTGAAGGTGCCAGATCCGGGCTGTATAGAAGGTGGGGTAACGCAGTCAAGCGCATTTTTGTGATATCCTCTCTTGTTTGCAAACTGTTGTGTGGTCTTGCGTTATCGTGCAAAAGAAGGACGTCTTCTAAGTTTTCTCTCCGGTCGAACTCGCTTTATACGTCTCTGGAGTCTCTGCTGGGTAGCAATACATACCTCTGATTTGATTGTTTGTCCTTTCTTCATAATGTCCACCAGAATCACCCCGTTCATGTCCCAGAAGATGGTGGCCATAACCTTTCCTGCAGAGGGAGCCATTTTGAACTTTTTCTTGAGTGGGGAGTCTGCGTGATGCCACTCCATGGATTGGCATTTTGTTTCAGGTTCAAAGTGGTGTACCCAAGTCTCATCCCCAGTCACAATTTGTGAAAAGAAGTCATCCATTTCTGTCTCGTATCGAACCAACGACCCAGAAGCAATTTCTTTTCTTTGGCCTTTGTGATCTTCAGTCAGTTGGCGAGGAACAAATCGTGAACACACTTTTGAGTATCTCAGTTGTTGAATTATCGTATTCACACTTCCTTCACTAATTCCTAGCTCCAGTGATAGCTCCTTGTATGTGACGCGCCGATTTGATCGAATGATGCTGTTAGCACGTTGCACAGTGTGAGATGTCATAGCCGATGCCGGGCGACCGCTGCGTGGCTCATCATCGAGGCTGGCTCTCCCTCTCTCCGATGATCTCACACGTTTAGACCAGGGTCCAACTGTGCTTCGATCAACAACAGCATCTCCGTAAACGCTTTGTAGACGTTTGTGAATATTTCCACCTGTTTCCTTCTCTGCTTTAAGAACTCGATAACAGCTCTCTGTTTACGACGCACATCACTGCCAGACGCCATTTTCAAAACTGCGATATCCATCTTATTTTTCAGAGAATTTTTAACATAACGTAATTTTGAATGAGAAAAACCCTTACTGCCTTTATTAAAAATTATTATTATTATTATTGTCAATAATTGTTAATAAAGCATAAAATTTGTTTGTTGATAGTAGTTCGTTGCTATATAATTATATGAAGGCATTGCCGTCCTATTTGTCTGAATTTATAATGAGCATGTGTGTGTGTGTGTGTATATGTATGCGGAGAGTATTTATGGATATACATGCATGCACCTGCTTACATGTGTGCGTTTATATGTATATATTATACATCTGTGTATGTATGGACTTATATATGTATGTATTTCCACGCGTGTGCATATATATATATATATATATATATATATATATATATATATATATATATGTTACACACAGACCGTGCATGGAACAAGGAACACTTCTGTGAAAATTAAATCCACTATAGTCTGAATAAGTAATAATGTAATAATTTCACAGTAAGTACAGGCCTACACGAAAAATATTCTCCACTATCTCAGATGTGCTGAGTATGTTGATGTTCCTGGGGCGGATCCAGGATTTGCTGGAAGGGGGTTGGGTACGAACGCTGAAGGCTTCTAGAGGTGTTGAAAATTAAGGCTCTCAGAAACGTGTTTTTTAAGCAATTTGCCGGGTGTTTGTTCAAGTTTATTAGCTTTTACAACATCTAAGTTATGTACTGATTTGCAAGAAAATTATACAAGGAAAGACAAAATTCGTGATAAGTCTTAAAGAAACACTGTTTACGAAAATTTCACAATATCAAAACCTAAATTTCTTTTGAAACTCATACTTTATCATTCTAGATTTGTTCATTAATACAACTGAAGTTATTATATTTCTTAACAAAGTTTTGTGTTGACTGAGATATCAGTTAATCTCCCGACTCAAACAACAAATGAAACAAAAGGATATATTACGTGCTTTTAATGTTGTTTGTAAAATAACTCGTATGTTCAGTCAGTTAGCTTTGGGAGCGAGGCTTTCTGGTTTAGAATGGTTCTGGTTTAGGGGGGGGTTCGATCGCCCCCCCCCCCCCCATGGATCCGCCACAGTGTTCCTCAAGTGCAACGAACACTTATCTCGTTTTAAGTAGAGAGTTAACTGCTGAAAAATGTCACAATCCACGAATTTGTAAATAATGAGTACATTTTGCAATTGTCACTTGATAACCTCTTTAGAATCTTTATTTCTGAATGTGGAATACAGAGTTTAGGAATTAGGCATTACACAATAGTGAATACATGCATAAATTACGTATCATCTCAGCCTAAGTTTCGACTACATCACTGATATATATATATATGTGTGTGTGTGTGTGTGTATATATACTATATATATGTGTGTGTGTGTGTGTGTGTGTGTGTGTGTATATATATATATATATATATATATATATATATATATATATACATATATGTGACATGTGCATGTATATATGTATGCTTCCTGTAGCAACTGATGGGCACCATCAACTCGTATAAAAGCAATAATAAATTGTAATAATAATATTATTGTTGTTGTTGTTGTTGCTGTTGCTATTGTTTTATATTGTCCCTTCTACAACGCTACATATGCTTAGGAATACATTAACTGTCGCACTATCATATATATATATATATATATATATATATATATATATATATATAGATGTGTGTTATTATATGTTACTCTCTGTATACCTTCTGTATGCCTTATATATGTACCAAAGAACAATAAAGTTATTATTATTATTATTATTATTATTATTATTATTTCTTTAATACATTAAGAACTTACGTTACGTGTCAAGTTCAAGAAATGATACTTAAATAAATAAATAAATAAATAAATAGCTTACGATTTATTTTTAGAAAAAACCAACGAAGGAAATCCTTAAGGAAATTCATATGCCTTTTATTTTGGAACTTCAACTTCCTCTCAAAATATTAGCAACTTCACTCTCTCTCTCTCTCTCTATATATATATATATATATATATATGACTTTAAATAAAAACAAGATAATCCATAAAGCTTACATTATTTCATCTGAAAATAGTTATTTACGAGTCAACGTTTCGGACCTTAATTGGTCCATTTTCAAGATTAAAATCCTTTTATAAATTGAGTTATAATTCGTATTAGAAACAGATAAAAAATATATAAAATAGCGAAGCTTTAAAAGTTAACAAAACATTATTTTTCTAATATTTAATTCATAATTTTTTTTTAAATTTCCAATAATCTACAGGGTGATTATAAAGTCCTTATGCAACTTCAAACTTTAATAACTTTTGATATACGCATGATAGACAAACTGTAAACCGCATGTGAATTCATAATTATTAATGGTTTTAACATACTATGTTACAAATTTCTAGGCCTCAACATACAGTAACTGCCATCTTTCTCCATACATCGCTTAATACGATTTTTCAAAGACCTGTATACATTCTCTAGTTACTGCTGAGTGATTTCATGAAATTCATTTGTGATCTTGGCAATAAGTTTATTCGCTAAAATTGTATTTGGGGGACACAGAAACCTCACGAAGTCTGTCAACATGAAAGAGAACCGCCCAAAACGAATGTCTGGTGTGCTTTCAGAAAGTCGTGCATCATTGGTCCTTTCTTTTTTGAAGAACCAACAGTGAGTGATGAACATTACCTTCCAATGTCTGGTACGCTCTCAGAAAGTCATGCATCATTGGTCCTTTCTTTTTTGAAAAACCAACAGTCAGTGATGAACGTTACCTTGCAATGTTGCAGAATTTATTTCTCAACTAAGAAGATTAAATCTTTCAGATATCATTTTCTTTTAGCAAGACGGTGCTCCTTGCCACTATGGTTTGAACGTGCGACAGTCTTGAATGAAGTCTTCCCAGCCAAGTGGATCGATAGAGGTGGACTAATTACTTAGTCACCTCGTTCACCTGACCTGTCCCCATTGGAGTACTTTTTATGGGACCATGTTAAAAGTGTCGTTTACTCATCAAAATCACATTTTTCGGATGAACTTATGGCCAGGATCACAAATGCAATTCATGAAATCACCGAAGAGCAACTGAAGAATTTAATGAAGTCAATTGTCTCTAAAACTCTTAATTTTAGAGACAAACTCTTATTATTACTGTCTCTAAAGAAAAACTTTTTTATCGATGCCCCAACTTGCAACTTTAAAAACTTCACTAATGAAAGCCCTTTCAAAAACTTTAACCAAGTTCCTTCTATGAAAGGATTGCACTTTTTTGTTTCACGAATCCTCAAACTCTGGTTCCCAAACTATGGGTAAATTACCCCATTGGGGTAATTTGGCATTTTCAGTGGGGTAATTTGGTACTCTGCAAGCACTTCTAAAGTACAGAAAGTGCATAAATAAACGACAATGCAATACTGGGACTGGTTTTACGTGAGGTACAGGTAGGGTGGGGGTCATTATGAAGGTATCCCTGTGAAAATGGGGTAATGACTCAAAAAGTTTGGGAACCACTGCTCTAATTGGAGGCCCTTTCTTTAAATTCAAGGAGCCAATTCCACTTTTGATGAAGTCTGGGCTAATTTATAAATTTGCTTGTCCTTCATGTAAAGATGATATATACATCGGTTGTACGTCCAGCTTTCTTAAAGTAAGAATTGATTCACATATAGAATGGGAGCACATGTTACTAACTTAGAATCATCAGCTTCACGTAGCCACGCTAATAAATGTAAATATGTGTCGGAGTACAAACATTTTAAAACTTTCTTTAGCTGATTATAAATAAGACCTTTTAATCCTAGAATCAATTATTATAAAAAAAAAAGAAAGCAAACTTCAATACTATTAAAACTTTTATTCCTTTATATATTATTTAAAATTAAAAAATATTACAAGAATATAAATATTAAAAAAATATAAATATTAGAAAATAGAAAATAATGTTTCGTTAACTTTTAAAGCTTCACCATTTTACAGTATATACTTTTAATCTGTTTCCAATACGAATTGTAACTCAATTTATAAAAGGATTTTAGTCTTGAGAATGGGCCAATGAAGGTCCGAAACGTTGACTCTTAAATAAATATTTTCAGATGAAATAATACAAACTTTATGGATCATCTTGTTTTTTTTTTAAATTAAATTGAAGTTCAATTTATAAAAGGATTTTAGTCTTGAGAATGGGCCAATGAAGGTCCGAAACGTTGACTCTTAAATGAATATTTTCAGATGAAATAATACAAACTTTATGGATCATCTTGTTTTTTTTTTAAATTAAATTGAAGTTCATTAGGAACGACCCGATTAATAGCTTATATATACACAGGGTGTTTCACAACCGGTCTGCCACACTTTGAAGGGTGATTTGGGGGGTGATGTCGAGTAAAAAAGTTAATAACATAGGTGCTATTTCCAACCGTTGCGGAGCTACGGACGTTTTAAGATGTGCAAACAACAAATCCCTACTTGTGTGTAATTCGATAGATGGCAGCACTGGTGGTAGTTTCGTTAACGAAATTACCACTACTAATCCTCAGTTTTTTCTTTCAGTTGGTTCTGATCTGTGGTACGAGACACTGTGTTTCGCTAAGGTGAACAATCAAAATGAATCAACAGTTCACACCCGCTGAATACGCTGATATTCATTTCATTTATGGATTCTGTGATGGTAACAGCAGAGCGGCAGTTGAGGAATATCGATGTTTTCCGAACCGCCGAATACTGAACAGGCAAGTGCTTAGTGACATACACCAGAGACTAAAAGAAATAGGGACAATTGTTCCACGTAACCAAGAACATGTAGCACGACGGCCCGTTGCTGTGGAGGAGCGCATACTGGACCTAGTACAACGTAGCCCAGCTACCAGTGTTCGAATATTGTGTAATGCCTAATTTCTAAACTCTGTATTCCAAATTCAGGAATAAAGATTCTAAAGAGGTTATCAAGTGACAATTGCAAAATGTACTCATTATTCACAAATTCATGGTTTGTGACATTTTTCAGCAGTACAACTGGATCCGCCACAGTGCTCCTCAAGTGCAACGAACACTTATCTCTTTTTAAGTAGACAGTTAACTGCTGAAAAATGTTACAAACCACGAATTTGTGAATAATGAGTACATTTTGCAATTGTCACTTGATAAGCTTTTTAGAATCTTTATTCCTGAATGTGGAATACAGAGTTTAGGAATTAGGCATTACACAATATTGAATATATGCAAAAATTACGTATCATCTCGGTCTCGGTTTCGGTGTTCGAAGGATTTCTAGACAAATTGGTGAATCCACATCGCGTGTATGGCGAACCATACATGATGAGGGTTTGTATCCGTATTATTTGCAACGTGTGTAAGCTCTTCAATCGGATGATTACGATAAACGTGTTCAATTTTGCCAGCGGATGGTTATGCATCGCCAAATTCTTAATCGCATACTGTTTAGTGATGAAGCACAATTCATTCAGGATGGAATTAACAATAGACGAAATTCCCACTTGTGGTGCGCCGATAATCCCCACGGTATCGTTGAAGGAAACTTTCAACATCGATTCTCGGTGAATGTTTGGTGCGGTGTAATTGGAGATCAGCTGATTGGACCGTTCGTTTTGGAACAACGATTAACTGCTGATATTTATCTGAACTTCCTGACCAACGAATTGACGCTTTTGATAGAGGACGTGCCCTTGGAGACAAGGCGCAGGATGTTCTTTCAGCACGATGGGGCGCCACCACATTTTGGTCGTCATGTTACGGATAACTTGAATCAACGGTACGGGAATCGTTGGAGTGGTCGAATATCGTGGCCCCCGAGATCTCCGGACGGACCTAACCCCGTTACATTTCTTTTTATGGGACGTTATGAAAGAGATGGTTTACATGACCAAAGTACAAACGAGAGAGGAACTCTTGCGTCGGATTATGGATGCCGCTGCTTATATACGAGAACACCCCGAAATGATTCAATGGGCAGTGGACTCTTGTTTGGAACGAGCACGGTTGTGCAGTGAAAACCGAGGCGGACATTTTGAACATTTATAAGGTGTATCATAAAATGTAGCAATAAATACATCAGATAAATATTCTCGTTTATTTTTTCCGTGCACCTTAAAACGTCCATAGCTCCGCAACGGTTGGAAATAGCACCGATGTTGTATTACCTTTTTTACTCGATATCACCCCTCAAATCACCCCTCAAAGTATGGCAGACCGGTTGTGAAACACCCTGTGTGTAGTGGTTAGCGTCGCTGACTACGAATCCATCGGCCCCGGGTTCGAGACCCGGTGACTGCAGCCGGCGCACAGCAAAACCCAGCTGTTCATCCTTCCACACAATAAAGAAAGTGGTTGGTAGATAAATGGGTATCCTGGGTGGCCTAGACGCTGGGCTGCCGGTGGGGCGTAGTTCGGATTCCACGTTAAACTGTAGGTCTAAGGTGGAGTGAAAAGCTTGACTTTCGTCAGAATGAATAATTCGGGCGGAAGCTAACCAAAGGTAAGATATATATATATATACACACACACACACACACACACACATATATATATATATATATATACACACACACACACACACACACACACACACATATATATATATATATATATATATATATATATATATATATATATATATATATGGTGTCCCCCTTCCACCACAAAAAAGTCCCTATTTTTATTTGACCGTTATTTTATAATGGATGTATATTATTATTGGGGTTTCTTCTTCAGAAAGGTAACAGATTGGGGGTTCTTATTCCGCATGTACCTACACGCATATACCAAAACAGTTCTAATCTTTCATCACTTAATAACTAATAAACATTGTATATTAATACCGTTCTTTCATATATAAAGCAATAACTTTTCCTAATTTCTACGAGTGAGAAGGACAGGGAAGGGGGGAAAGGACGACGATTATTCGGGGAGCAAGGGGGAACTGAACAAAGTTCACGCACGGTGCTCACAAATCGTCGCAGGTGCTTCTGTTCCATAAATGAAATCCGCTCTGGACGCGGTGGAATGAAGGAGGGGAGGCGCCGTTCTGGTAACGAGTAGAATTTAGCAGTTGGGGGGGGGCGTTGCACCAGGGTGTTGCAAGCGGAAGACGTCGCATGTGGCGGTCGTTCCACCGAGTTGATGCAAGCGGAAAGTGAAGATGGCACGGACGCGTTCCACCGAGCTACGGTTGATGCTGTGCGTGGCGATTAATTGTTGCGGTGCATGATGTTTGCTAGAGTGCGTGAATGCGTGCTTGCTTCCGTGCTTGCTTGCTAAGAACGCATCTGAAGCCCTCTTGTAGGTGTTGGTGGGTGGGAGACACAATGCTGTGCTTTGAATCGGGCTCACAACTGCAGAGACACGTCGCCGTAGAGAAATTCCTTTAAATGGTTTATAATACGACGGCCTAAACTAATGGCCGTCAATTAATCTAGAGAAAGTGTTGGCGAAAAGAAATTACGCTGAGCGATTGCGAGTCCAACTTACCGGAGTGCCGGAGTATGTTTTTAAGACTTCTCAGGTGAGAGAGAGAACTTTCGTCAGCGTTTTTGAGCAGTTGTAATCTTGTATGAGTAAACAGAGACTGAAGCTTCGAAAACGAAAACAAAGGCGTTTTTCGTGGTGTTTTTCAACACAGGTAAGAGAAAACCTCCATCAGAAAAATATCTTCCTGCTGACGATGCTGAATTCTGACGTAGGTAAGTGCTCTAAGATAAACTCCAGGTGTTCCTTAGCAATGTAGGAGTTTGTATGAGCACTCAAAACTATTCAAACTATTTGTGATGGCCTTCGAAACGGGCTTGAGAAAAGTGTCAAAATATAACCTTAAGGAGGAAATGTTTATGTATTCCCATATATATATATATATATATATTATATATATATAGAGAGAGAGAGAGAGAGAGAGAGAGAGAGAGAGATAGCCTGTACATTGGAATACAGCGAGAACAAAATTTTAAAGTGAGTACCGGAAAAATCTCCAAAAATTATAGGTGTGTCCATAGTCGAAGTAGGTCGAGAGAGCTCATGATAGAGCAAAAATGAAAAAAATAATCGTTCACTTCAGTCCTTTAACATTTACGGTAAGTCTACTCTATGTAAGTATTTAATTAAAAGGAAAGTAGAGGTTTTAACTCCGCCTTTTCAGAGTAAAATGAGATACTCTCCATAATTTCAGTATTGACTTAAAACTGTGGAAACGTAAAAGTAATATTTGTCATCTCTTTCCGCCATGTTGAAATTTCTGGTCACATATTCATCAATTCCGCACATTACATGTTTATAAGAATTTTGGTTATCTTTGAGCTTGGAATAAAAGGCTAATGAGTCGCCATCAACAAATACCATAAAATAAGACGGATTAGTAATTTAAATTAATAATTACGCGTGTCTAAATATGTTTTCATCCAATATAAGCCAGTGTTTCTCCCCCACTCTGACTTGAAATACGCAAGTGGTTAATGTCTAGTTAATTTGGAATTTTTTCCGTTTGACTGCCGCCATTGAAACATAAGAGGTGAGTGCCCCCAGCCTTCTTTACTTAGCCTTATAAGGCTAACTAACGAAAATATCACGACCTAACCTAACCAATCGTTAGGTCAACTGTACGACCTTGACGATTGGTTAGGTTAGGTCGTGATATTTTTGTTAGTTAGCCTTATAAAGCTAAGTAAAGAAGGCTGGAGTTTAATTATGTTTCAATGGCGGCAGTCAAACGGGAAAGATCCTTAATTTGTTTTAGTAGCTAAAACATTTTTTAGTCCAGCCATTTTAACACCATAACTAGGGTCAAGGTCAATAACTAGGGTCAAGGTCAAAGAAAATGAAATAAAATAGTTTCTCGCGCAATGTGTTTCTGTAAGAACCACCACGACAACATAATGAAAAATTTAGGAAAATCAGAATGGTAAAAGTATAAAAAAACAATTATACAGTATTATGCTTTCAGCTGCGCTCCTAATAAACACCACGCTCTTGAGTAACACAAAAGTCCTTTAAAATAGTGCAAAGGACATTCATGTGAGTACTGTATTGTGAATAAAATATTGGAAATTAAACGTTATAAAGTAGTGAAAATGTTATTATTAACATAATAAATATCCAACGCGTGACTCCTGTTTTACTCATCAGACACATTTTTTCTTAGAAAATTTTCCTCTGCTGACTTATCTAACTTAGTTTTACCTAAACTGGACTTTTAATATTATTTTCATTTCCTCTCATTTTACAAAGTTTGGATCAAGTAAAGATAAGCACCCCAACCTTTTTCAGTTAGCTTTATAAGGCTAACTAACGAAAATATCACGACCTAACCTAACCAATCGTCAAGGGCGTACAGTTGACCTAACGATTGGTTAGGTTAAGTCGTGATATTTCCGTTAGTTAGCCTTATAAAGCTAACTAAAAAAGGTTGGGGGTGCTGATCTTTACTTGATCCCAAAGTTTACCCACATTTTTTTTTTTTTTAAATTTCTTCCCATGTCTCCCGGTTTGCCTAAATTTTCTGCTTTTATAATGTTGCAGTACTGCAATATTACATACTGTAAATTGGAATGTTGCACTAACGCTGTCAGTATTAATGAATCAGGATCACGAGATTGATGACGCCGAGTCTGGTGGTTATGGGGCTCATCTTTCTCTCATCTCCCCATTATTAATGTATTTATGTACTAGTTTAAATCCAGATATTTTCCTCTTAAATTGTTCCTCGCTAGTTTTAGTATAAACGGTCAACTAACGAAGGATTTGTCTAGGTGTACTATCTAGCAACCAAACCCAAAGAACACCCATTAGGGTGCTACTGTAGTATGCGGTCTACCTACGATTGGTTAGGTTTAATCATGATATTTTCGTTAAAACTAACGAAAATATCGTGACTAAACCTAACCAATCGTCAAGGGCGATTAACATTGGGATGTAAACAAGCAATTAGCAAACAAGATAAGAAACTATACTTCAAAGGTAGACCGCCGAATCGTAGGTAGACCGCATACTACAGTAGCACCGAACATTAGAGTGAAATATATTTAAACCATGTAGCTGTGTCTTCGCCTTTGAAATGACTTTTGAGTCGAGTTTTTATTCCTCGGTCTTATTAACGTCATTTTGACATCCTTTCACGACAAAAAGAAAATGTCTGGAAAGGTCATTCAAATGAAGGTTTAAAATGAATTTCGATAAAGTTAAAAAAACTATGAGAGAAGTGTGGGAGTCTCCTCAAACAATGAGGGCTCCGAATCTTTGAGGAGCAGAAAGAATATGAAAATATTAATTCAGTCATATACAGGATATGATTTTATAAGTCATTTGTTTGAATTTTAACTAATAAGTAATACTTCGAACGCCCTTTTCTACTGCAAATTTCTTGTAAATGAATAGAAAATAAGGTGCTGGAATACCCAACCGCCCGCCACCAAACTGTTTGTTATGCATTTTTGCTCTCGTCATTTTCGTTTAAACTAACGAAAATATCACAACTTAACCTAACCAATCATCAAGGGCGTACAGTTGACCTAACCGGTCGTACAGTTGACCTTGATGCCCGGTTAGGTCAACTGTACGCCTTTGATAATTGGTTAGGTTAAGTTGTGATATTTTCGTTGTTTAAACGAAAATGACGATAGCAAAAATACATCATAAACAGTTTGGTAGTCCCGATAATACGTAAGTACCGAATTTATTAATCATTTAAATGAAATTAGTTAATATGTAAGCGATAATCAGTTAGTAAGGGGCCAAAATGTCTTTATGTCATCTAAAATCGCAGAAAAAACGTCGCTGCTTTCGGTACGTTGTCGCCACATGAATTCCGCAAGATACGAGTCCAGATGATGGCGGGCGGTTGGGTATTCCCGTTAACAGGAAAGCACCGAAAATAATTATATATATTTATTACACAGATGGCAGGACCCTGTGATGATGGACGTTTGAAGAGGGTATCACCAAATTTACCTTTGTACATCATTATCCTCATGACAACGTAAAACCAAACTTCTGCGATCTCTCTCTCTCTCTCTCTCTCTCTCTCTCTCTCTCTCTCTCTCTCTCTCTCTCGACTATCTATCTATCTACATATGTGGGTGTGGATGTGGGTGTGTGAGGGATGACGGAGGGGCAGTATTTGATAAGGTTAAGTCGCCCTTTGGAAATGAGTTTTCTTTTTCCATTGAAGAATCTTATTAATTTTAACGTTCATTGTATTCCTTAATTAATTTCGAATGTTTTGCACTCGCATGCAAAACCGTCCTCATAAAGCGATCATTGTGTCTGTCATCACAAAATTATTAAGTATTTTTCTCTAATATCATAACGCTCTGGTACTGTCACCATAAAAAATGTTTTCATATTAGAAGTAGGCTACTATATATATATATAATATTATATAATATAATATATATATATATATATATATATCATACCTGTTTTTAGAAATGTATTTAACAAGAGAACTTACCACGTTATTTCAAAACATGTTTTGTTGAAACACACTGCAGAATACGAAGTGTGTTTTGGCTTGAAATATGTCATTTGGGACTTTGTTCCATGCTTCATCATAAAACGTTTGTATTGTGGACACGTTTTGATGTTTATGTTTTACGTTTAACTTAATTATAAACATGTGGGAACATATGATTGCTTTATAAGTACAATAACCGCACTTAAATAACCCTTTACTGCCTGGGGTACCTTCTTGGTTTTAAATTGCCAAGTTATTAACATAAATAAACTGCTTTAAACTTCTTTACGCAATTTTGGTCAAGGTTTTTTATTTTATATTTTTTTTATATTTTCAAGTATTCTTACAAGTGTTCATATATGTGAACAACGAGCATTCCGTGAACTGTATGATAGTCCTAATGAGAAAAGATACTACAACCTGCTGTCTTATTATGTACAATTTGTCCAAAAATGTCGGCAAGAGGTACTTGGCGATATGATAAAGTAAACCAATCAGATGTCTGAGACATTACTAATATGTAAACTGAGGTAGGCGTAAAATTGTCCATTTATGTGGACCAAAGGTGTTAAAGGTTTAAGATGGAAGGAAAAAGGCATTAAAATGGGGAACCAACAGCTAGTGGGACTCGAAACCATGTCCTGTGGTTTTAGAGTCAACTCTCTTATTGACCATGCCCTTCAGGCAGTAATTAAAGTGGGAAACCAAGCAGCACTGACTCGAGTTCCACCAGCTCTTCGTTTTACACTTTAAAGACATTTTCTTTCCATGTATGAATATGTTTAGCAATTAAATGTTATTTATATAAAGTAATTGTGTTACCTTCAACTTCTACCAACAAAAGTTGCCTGACGTTGGACAAAATAAGGAAAACTCTTAAAACAATGCGTTCGTTTATTTTGAATATGCTTTACATGTTATGCTTTTCTTTAAACGAAGTAGTTTTGTGTGTGTGTGTGTGTGTGTGTGTGTGTGTGTGTGTGTGTGTGGTTTAAGAATTTTATCCCGAGACTGCAGTATGATTTGTCTATATTTTGCAAAACCTTTTAAAATTTTCCCTTTAGAGAAAAAGGATCACCTGAAGATCAGGGCCCCCAGCCTTCTTTAGTTAGCCTTATAAGTAGGGACTTCAAAAAGGTTCATAAAAAATGCCTTGAAAGTTCAAAAAAGTTCATTAAATTTGCCAAAAAGTTCAAAAAAGTTCATAATAAATTCATTACTAATGAATTTATTATGAACTTTTTTGAATCAATTATAGGTATCAAGAATTACACATCAAAAAGCATACTTCTTCATTGCACTTGCTAAAAGACAAAATTAGATTTTAAAAAATACAAAATTATAAAAACTATGAAACTCCAAAGAAAAACTTTTACTTTATTCGTTAAACAAACACAGAAGTTATTGAACATGTTAAGCAATATCTTTATTCCATTGAAGAATCATATTCTCTTCTATATGCTCGAAAGTTAAGTTCAGTCTCTTTGGCACAACTACATCTTTGTAAAAGGAAAAGAATCGCTCAACTTCGACTGAAACTATTGGAGCAAATTTTAAGGCGCACACAATCTCTGGAGAGCACTGAAAATCGTAATCTCCTCTTCCTTGCAGAATCTGAGCACATCTGGAGAGAACCTCGAAATCAGGATTATTTTTCAGAACATCTTCTAAGTTGTCTTTATATGAACCTATTATTGTTGTCTTTACATTTTCTACAACATTGATTGCATCCACTAGACTTAAACGACCTTCCAATTTTTTTATTGCATCTGTCAAGCATTTAAAGTTTGATGCTATGAAAGCAATATCTTGTGGTAGCTTTGAATCGTCCAGTAATTCTTGAGTACCCACGATCGCTTGTGATTCGGGATCTAATCTTAACACAAACTCTTTTATTTCACTGAAGTTTAAGTTAATAAATTTATTTAAAAGTAAAAAATATGAATAAATTATTAATATTTTGGACTTTTAAAGTAATTTTATGCACTTTTTGTAATATTATTAATAATAATATTACAAAAAGTGCATAAAACTACTTAAAGTTCATAACATTATTAAAAGTTCAAAAAGTTCGTAAAAGTACTAAAAGTTCAAAAAAGTTCCTAAAAACTTTTACGAACTTTTTTGAAGTCTACTTATAAGGCTAACTAACGAAAATATCACGACTTAACCTAACCAGTCGTCAAGGGTGTACAGTTGACCTAACGACTGGTTAGGTTAAGTCGTGATATTTTCGTTAGTTAGCCTTATAAGGCTAACTAACGAAGGCTGGGGTCCTGATCTTCAGGTGATCCGAGAAAAATTATAAATTATAAAATTATAAATTATAATTATAAAATTATAAATTATAATTGTAAAATTATAAATTATAATTATAAATTATAAAATTATAAATTATAATTATAAATTATAAATTATAATTATAAATTATAAACTATAATTATAAACTATAAAATTATAAATTATAATTATAAATTATAAAATTAATTATAATTATAAATTATAAAATTACACTTATAAATTATAAAATTATAAATTACAATTATAAATTATAAAATTATAAATTACAATTATAAATTATAAAATTATAAATTATAAAATTAAAATTACATTATAAATTATAAAATTATAAATTATAAAATTATAATTATAAAATTATAATTATAAATTATAAATTATAATTATAAATTATAAATTATAATTAAATTATAATTATAAATTATAAAATTATAAATTATAATTATAAATTATAATTGGAATTGGCCATATTATAAACATGGCATAAAAATTCATACAACTTAAATTCATATAAGTTAAAAAAATTCAATTACACTGTCATATACAACCTTAATAATTTTTTTTAATTAAATTAAATAAATCAGTTCAGTGAATAGAATTCAAGTGTTCAGGAATTTATTGATTTGTAGATTTTTTTCTTATATTAATATAAATTTTGTATCTACCCTGTAACGCGTGTACTCATAATTATTATTAAAGTCGATAATCGCAGAAATTCAATTACACGACTGTTCGTATGTTTACATGGTCACTATACATTCTTCGTAAAAGTGGAGCTATAAACTCTTTTCAGATGGAGATAATTTTTTACACCTATTTTCTGATTTACCTTACATCGACAATGCAATCACACACACACACACACACACACACACACGTACTATTCAGTTTGTTAAAAGGACTTCAAATGTGCAGGTGCAATAATAGCTGTTCCAGCTGTGAGCATTATAACAGCTGGAACAACTATTAGCACACTTACACACTTGAAGTTCTTTTAATCGATTGAAGAGTACTTAAGACGTAGCTTTGAATTCAAGTTTTAAATTGCTAAATTTTTATTACATTCGATTAATGAACTCTATGGCAACTTGCCTATTTGACTTATTCATTTCAGTAAGATTCAATATTAGCTTAGTACAAGGTGTTCATAAAGTCACGCAAATGAATATGGTGAAGTGTACATGCATATTCATTTGCTTGACTTTATGAACACCCTGTATATAAGCTTGTGATCAGAAAGATAATCATGCATTTCTTATTGCAAAAAAAAAAAAGTGTTTAAAAAAATGAACCACCCGAAAGGGTCACATCACTCTATATATATATATATATATATATATATATATCAGTGGCGTTCGGTTCATGGAAGCAATGGAAGCATTACAGGAGACTTTAATCTCCCAAATTGCACCTGGAACCAATATGGTGGTATGAAATCAGGGACAAAAAGGTCCAAATCAAAACACCTGAATGAGTTTATGGAAAAACTGCTCCTAGTACAACATGTCCACTGCCCAACTAGAAAAAATAATATCCTAGATTTAGTGCTGACAAATAATGCAACTACAATTGACCACATTGTTATAACACCAACTATACACTCCGACCACAATGTCATGCACATATTCACAAACTTGTCCCTCCACAAATGTAAGCAAGAGCCATGCCAAACGAACTTGCCATACTCTGACCTAAACCTGCACAAGTCAGACTGGACATCAATAAATAACTGTCTGGGAGAAATAAACTGGGAAGATGAATTAGAAAACCTAAAGCCAGAAGAATGCTGGAGTAGAATACAATACCTGCTGTCATCAGCATTATACAAACACACACCAAAGAAAAACGATAGTGCACAGAAGCACCAGACAAAAGAGCACAGATACAGAAGGACACTTATGAGAAAGAGAACAAAGCTATCTAAACAACTGACAAAGCAATTAAGTGATACAAGACATAGTAACATCCGGAATCAGATACTGATGTTAGAACTTAAAATAAAGGAGTCAACCATAAGAGAGAATATTGATAATGAACACAAAGCTATTGGCACTATAAAGGAAAATAGCAAATTCTTCTTTAGCTATGCTAAACGCAAAGCAGTTATCAAAACGAGCATTGGCCCATTGCTTGCTAAAGATGGACTAACTCTCACATCTAATACACAGGAAATGGCAAACGTTTTACAATCTCAATATGCTTAAGCTGGAGTACCCCTGTAGTAGCAAAGAAAATAAAAACTACAGCATTTTTTGATAGAGAAGAAAATGACCAAGACAGACCATTATTGGAAGATATACAAATAACCACTAGAGATATACAACAGGCAATAACAGAGCTACCGGGGAGTTCAGCCCCTGGTCCAGATGGAATTGGAGCCAAGATTCTTAAGGAATGCAAACATACTTTATCTCTGCCTTTGAAAATCCTGTGGAGATCCTCACTAGACACCAGTAGAATACCACCAATCATGAAACAAGCAAATATTACCCCAATCTACAAAGGAGGCAAAAGAAAGGAAGCTAAGAACTATAGACCCATATCTTTGACTTCCCATATTATTAAAATATTTGAGAAAGTCCTGAAAAGGCACATTGTCAGTTTTATAGAAAATGAACATCTCTTAGAAGACTTTCAACATGGCTTCAGACACAAGAGATCCTGCCTTACTGAACTTATAGACCATTGCAATACAATCCTACAATACTTGGGGGAAAACCACAATGTTGATGTCATCTATCTAGACTTTGCAAAAGCTTTTGACAAGGTTGACCATGGTATATTATTCCATAAACTAAAAGAACTTGGTATTTGTGGAAAAGTAGGAAAATGGATCCATGCCTTTCTCTCTGACAGAAAACAAATAACAACTGTAAATGGAGCAAGATCTATAGAAAAAGAAGTGATTAGTGGAGTGCCGCAAGGCACAGTACTAGGACCAATTCTATTCATTATAATGCTAAACAATATAAACTGTAACCTAGGAAGCTCTCTCCTGTCATTCGCAGATGATACCAGAATACTAAGACCAATTACAGAAAAAGAAGACTGTGTAGAGCTACAAAAAGATCTACAAACTATATATGCATGGGCAGATGCAAACAATATGGCCTTCAATGAAGACAAATTTGAACTAATTAAGTATGGACCAAATAAATACCTGAAAGAACAATTCAACTACACTGGACCCACAGGAAAAGATATTGCACAAACTGATCATGTCAGGGATCTAGGGATTATATTATCTGAAGATGCAACATTCAACAGGCACATTGACAAAGTAACCTCATCATGCAAACAACTAATAGGATATATACTGAGGACATTCAGAACTAGGGACAGTATGACCATGCTTACCCTGTGGAAATCACTTGTCCTTCCACGCATTGACTACTGCTCTCAATTATGGTTTCCCCACAAACAGAATGAATTGCAAAAAATTGAGGGCCTACAAAGAACCTTTACCTCGTATATTAAACAACCTGATGGGCAACAGGTGAGTAAAAACAAATTAAACTACTGGGATAGGCTTAGAGGCCTCAACCTTTATTCCATAGAGAGAAGGTTTGAGAGATACATCCTAATCTACACCTGGAAAATTCTAGAAGGGCTTTTAGTTGCCCCCAATACTGAACCAATTGTGCCCACCTTAACAAGAACTGGCAGATTGTGTAAAAAATATCACCTCCCACCAAACAGTCTGAGAAGGATTCAAACCCTTCAATATAATAGTATCTCTAGGCAGGGTTCTCGCCTGTTTAACTCCTTGCCTCAGTACCTTAGAGATATAAGTGCAGTCCCAGTAGATACTTTTAAAAAACACTTGGACATGTTTTTAGCCAACATACCCGACCAACCCACAGTGTCAGGGTATTCCTCTGCCAGACCAGCCCCCACAAATTCAATAGGGGACCAAATCGTATGGCAGGAGCAAGAGAAAAGAAGAGTGGCGACCCCGTCGTGGCCCCGCCTCAGGAGGCGCTGAGTGGACTTCGTGGGAGCAGCGCACCCTTGAGGCAGAAGCGCTTTAAGGTAAATTTAAGGTAAATTGCTTCCCCACTTAAATGATTAGAAGCAGTGTTAAACAATATTAATGACGATAAAATTATGATAAATTATTACTAGGCTACACTCCTTTCAAATATTTTTTTTAATACAAAATGCTCGAAACCCAAGCGAGTGCATTGAAAAAGGAGGGGGAGTGCAATAATTTTGTTGCGTCGAGACAGTGAAAGCAACCTTCAGAATTGCTTCTTTTGTTTTACTTACTATATTCGTGTTTTATTAAAATTATATCAAATCAATGATAATTTCACTGCTTACACGATATATAAATGTAATAAATGATATACGATAAAATTATTGATCGCTATACTTGGGGATGAATTAATATCATGTCTTAAAAAAATAAAAAATATTCACCGATGGAAACACAGACCCATAACGCATTCATTTCTTTAGGCAAAACGTGGATCGTGGAAGCAACTTAGAGAGTTGCTTATTCCTGCTATTATGCTAACGGAATCCTTTTAAAGCGCTTAATTAATGAGCTTATATAGCATTAAATGACTAAATAACTGGCAATTATTACCAAATATATTTTTAGAAGGAGAAATACAAGATAATTGTAATTGGAGTTTGCTTAATTATGACTAAATCAAAATGAAGTTGTTATATTGAGGTTAATGTCGTTCGTCAACTGCCCATCCCCTTCCTCCCCCCCCCTCTTCGCCCCCCTCCCCACAAATGCACAAATTCAAATATAATTCGAGCGCAATTTTAACAGTGCTCAGTTATTTATTTGATTTGTGATTTTCACGATAAAGTAATCGACGCATTTGCAAAGAAGAACAGGAAGATAGAGCTGATGTATAAATAGAAGAGATTGGTGTATACTGTATACTGGGTTTGCAGCATACACACACATATATATATATGATACACACAGACCGTGCATGGAACAAGGAACTCTTCTGGGATAATTAAATCCACTATCGTCTGAATAAGTAATGGTAAATGACAAATACCATAGTTTTTCTTTTTCATGATGCAAGCCCGACGTGGGCAACGGGTCTCTCGCAAAGAGGTCCCATAAATATAGCTTCCCTCACCAGCTATCTGCAAAGCAGACAGGATCCAGCTTTGGGACATGGATCTAGGGTTTAAAGCAGCCTAGCCCCACTACATTTAGAACCTCAATATAAGTAAAAGACTCGTTGCATTCACGTCGGATTGAATAAATCAAATAGATCCATGTCCCAAAGCTGGACTCCTTTCAAATATTTTTTTTAATACAAAATGCTCGAAACCCAAGCGAGTGCATTGAAAAAGGAGGGGGAGTGCAATAATTTTGTTGCGTCGAGACAGTGAAAGCAACCTTCAGAATTGCTTCTTTTGTTTTACTTACTATATTCGTGTGGTTATCGCGTCTGACCGGCAATCGGAAGATCCCGGGTTCGATTCCCAGGTGGTACTTCATTTTTTCATTTGTTGTTTTCTCTTTCTCGTCTTGCGCGGAATATCTCCTATACAAGCGTCGTTCTTTACGTTATTTATACTGCGTGTTCTTTGCAGTTGAATGTATATATATATATATATATGAAGAGAGAGAGAGAGAGAGCGTATAAGGAATCCAAATATCATCATCAATGTAAAAATGTAAATGAATTGAAAATTCATTTCGATTTAACTTTTACTGTAAAAAAAAGAAAAAAAAATTGATTTAATTTTTTGCATTATCGAATGGAGAAGCCAACTTTCCATTTTGGGACGAAAAACCGCAAGTCTTTTCAATGGTCAGGTTATGAAAAGAAGTGTCGTCGTTCATATCTCGTTTACACACACACACACACACACACACACACACATATATATATATATATATATATATATATACTTACTTGGAGTAACCTGGTAACCTTCCTTTAGTTTCGAGGATCGATTCCATATCGCAAATCAATCAGGTTCGTTGTCCTTACCTCTAGAATTGGTTTCTTCTTTGGTCTCTCCATCGCACATAGTCAGGCACACCCAGCTCATCTGGAATTGTCCTGAGCCAGGCGTCTAACCTACTTTTGAAGACGTCCGCATTAACATCAGTTGTACTCCTTATTATTTTTGATACGTGGTTAAATAATTAGTCTTTGTCTTCTGATAACAAAACTATTTTCCTTCAGCGTTGAAGATGTTCCCTTGTCTAGCCTTTAGTCTTCTGAGGCTGATACACATTCTGCCTTTCCTCTTTTCCATAATTATTTATACGGTTGTGAATGTCAGTTTGAAGTTTTTCCCTCCCGTGTAAATTACGGTGTTCCTTTCTCATTTGTTTTCCAGCGAATATACTGTAAATTTAATGTCTGTAACCTTTCTCAGTAAAGAAAAAATAATATATATATATATCGAAGCAGCGATCCTCCCGAAAACAACTGTTGAATTTATTTCACAGCGTTGTTCAAAACGTAAAAAACAAATTACAAGAAAACCGAATTAAATATGCATAATTTATCCTTATTATTTATCCTTATTTTTCTTATTATTATTTATTAACAATTCTCCTTTTTACACAGACACAGGCATTAGCCAACCTTAAAATTAGATAATTCGCCAAGATAATAAGCTTAAAACCCTCTGAACCATGGATGGACCTTGAATCTTGAAGCATGTTTTGCTTCAGGCCAAATTACGTTTCAGAAACGTTCCTCCTCCTTTGAAATAAAGTCATTTCCTATGAATAACAAGAGACTTATAAATACATAGAGAAAATCATTGAGAATATCTGAGATTCTAATTCGTAAACTGAGCAGACTTCTCCCATTCAAAACATGAAATGAGGTTCCTTGAAACGGACTTTGAATCCAAACCATGAAATAGTAATTTTTAACTGCATTTATTTGTATCAGGAAGACCCAAACCCATCCGAGGCGCGGTTTGAATATGGGCAGTTTTGCGCATCTTTAGCTCAAATAATAAATCTTGAGAGAGAGAGAGAGAGAGAGAGAGAGAGAGAGAGAGAGAGAGAGGATAAAAAATTCTACTGTTCAGAGAAAACGTTGAAGTTCTAAAATAAGGCATTAATGACGTCACAAGAAAAATTTCAAACAAATTTCCTTTCGATAATTTTTCTTCTGAAAATAAATCGCAAACGATTTTTCCATTTATTCATTTATCCATAAAGTCTCAATTATTGACCTTGACACGTAAGTTCTTAATCTATTAACGAAACCTTTTATAATAATGATAATAATAATAATAATAATAATAATAATAATTTTTAATGAAAGCGGTAAAAAAATTTCTTATTAATGTTGAAAGTTCTCTATCAAATAATATCAGTTTCATTGGAGCAGTAATTAGGTATTTATTTATCAATAAACGCTATCAATAAACGTTCAGAGCATCGGTGGTTCAGTGGTAGAATTCTCGCCTGCCACGCGGGAGGCCCGGGTTCGATTCCCGGCCGATGCAGAAGTACTTTTATTTTAACTCCGCTTGGGAGTGGGCAAGCCAGCCCAAGTCTCAGCCGGTCCCTCGAGAGGAGGGAGGAGGAGTATGTGGGACGACGGATGCTGAGGATGGAAATTCCAGACAAGAGAAGAAGAGGTAGACCTAAGATGAGGTGGCGGGATAGACTGAAGAAAGATAGTGATAAGGGACTGGAGGAAGAGGTGGCTCAAGACAGAAGTGAATGAAGAAGAAGGATCTGCAACAGCGACCCCACATAGAAGTGGGCTAATAAGGCTGCGGAAGAAGAAGAAGTTATCAATAAACGTTCAGTGACTCTTTAAGCCATATAAAATTATATATACACTATATATATGTTACACAGACCGTACATGGAACGAGGAACTCTTCTGGGGAAATTAGATCTGGTAAATGACAAATACTATAGTTTTTCTTTTTCATAATGAAAGGCCCAACGTGGGCAACAGGTCATTTGCAAAGAGGCCCCAAAACGTTGGGCCTTCCACCATAAAAAAGGAAACTATAGTATTTCTCATTTATCATTACTTATTCGAACTATAGTGGATTTCATTTTCCCAGAAGAGTTCCTTGTTCTATGCACGGTCTGTGTGTAACATAAAAGTTTCTCAGAGGATCATTCTGAGTTGGATCATATGTACGGGGCTCCAATAAACCTTAGCCCCCCCGCCCATGGCCTAAACCATTAGAGGTACAGTAAAACTAAACATACCTTACAAAAGAGAATTTTATCCTGCATTTAATGAGAAACAATTAAAACTTGGTGTTCCCGCCATTGGCTTCCAAGACAGTCTGAATTCGCTTTGGGTAGCTTGCCAAAAGTGACGTGAATAGATATTGATCGTTACGCAAATTTGCTAAAACAGTTTCAATGTGTTGCGTCATTGTATCCTTCGGAAATCGATTTGCTGCAGGTTCTTGAAACGAGAGACATTCAACCTTGTCCTTTATAACTGATCCAATGTGTTCACAGACGTTCAGGTCAGGAGAATTTCCTGGCCATTCTTCATTTCCAAAGAAATCGATCTCATGGTTCCGCAACAACTGTTGAGTGGCTAATGCCTTAAAGCAGGGGGCCTTATCGTGCAGAAGTGTGACCTGATCGACATCCATAACATTGTTTGGGTTTCTAGAAAAGGAATGACATGCTGGGATAGAATAATATCACGAAAATACTGTCCATCCCAACTCTGACCATTTGGCTTCAGCACCCACATGAGCTTCTTTGCAGTGAACAAAACAAACACACCAACACAGTCTGGACTTTTTAATAATTCGCGATAATGTTCATTGTCATCGATTTCATCTGGTGTTGTGTCCCACACTCGATCATTTTGGTAGTTAGGCCGACGTGTTACGTAAACAAAAAAATTCATCGGAGACAGCTAAATGCATGAAATCATCCACATCCCAATCTTCAAGATAATGGGCAAACCACATTCTGTCATCGATGTTAAGTTGAGTTTTTCTTGGCTTTGGAAGTTCATGCCAAGGCTTTAAACCTTGCCTATGACGGTACAATCGAATGATCTCACCACTAACGATCTTTCCTCTTAACACTTCGATCTCTCTAGAAAGTTTAGCACAGCTGTTTTTCCGCTTACGCGTACCGCTTTCAATGATGTCCTTTGTTTCCTGAGAGAGTGGCAAATTTGGGCGCCCAGATTTGGTTGTATCCATGTCACATTCATCCAAAGTTTTATTCCAATTTCTTTTGACGAAGTCCTCACTACTTCGCAACTTTTTGGTAACCCATGAACGTGTTATACTGTAAAGGTAGCTCCAGCATCACGAGCTTCCCGAAATGTTATTGCTCGTATGCGATCTATCACACGTTGCCTCTCCGAATCACTAATTAATTGAGAAGCCATTATATTATCACTTTATCAGCTAGAGTAATTTTAATACCTGCAATAAATAAATAATTTTATATACAGGGTGTCCATAAATTATTCACCCCATTATAAGCCTTAATAAATTCGTTATTATAGGAGCTATCTTAAAACGGTTTGCGGCAATTAATAACACAACTCAAGAAATTTTTGTTTTAATTCAGTAAACCTTCACGTGAGCACCATTGGTAGCACGCAGAACATCAAGGCGATAGATGATTTCGTTCCAAACATTAAGAAGCATGTCTTGCGTGATGGAAGCTAATGTCTCTTCAATCCGGTGTCTTAATTCTGTGATGTTATTAACCTTCTTTGCATACACTCTGTCCTTTGGGTAGCCCCATAAAAAGAAATACAGAGGCGTGATATCCGGGGAACGAGGAGGCCATGGAATAGGGCCATCTCGCCCGATCCAACGAGAAGCGAACTTTTCATTGAGGAACCTCCGCACTTCTAATCCCCAGTGTGGCGGTGCCCCATCTTGCTGAAAGAACACACGTGGCTGCATATCCTCAAGCTGAGATGCAGCATACCATTCAAGCATATCTAGGTAATTTGTAGCTTTCACAGTGTTCTCATGGAAGAAAAATGGTCCAATCACACGGTTATGGGAGAGAGCACACCAAACGTTTATCTTGGGACTGTTGCGTTCGTGTTCAATAAATTCATGCGGATTTTCTGATCCCCATATATGACAATTGTGTCTGTTGACTTTACCAGACAGATGGAATGTCGCTTCATCACTGAAAACGACATTGTTCAAAAAATGCTCATCTTCATCAATACGGTCGAGAATGTCAACAGCAAACTGTACCCGTTTGGGTTTGTCATTTGGTAGAAGTTTCTGCAAGGTTTGCAATTTGTAGGCATAAAGTTTCAACCTCTTGTGAACCACTTTATGCACTGTTGAACGCGGTATTTGCAGTTCTCGGCTTGCTCGGCGGATGGATTTTGTAGGACTTCGGATAAACGCCTCCTGAATTCCTGCTATCTTATCTTCAGACACACTAGGCCTACCAGCTCCTTTCTGATGTAGCACACTGCCAGTTTCTTGAAATTGTTTCAGCCATCGCTTGAGTGATTGCTTTGTTGGTGGAGTTTTCTGATATTCCTCCCGAAAACGTCTCTGTACAGTAATTGGAGATTTGGTTTCCCACATCCACAGCACACACATTGCTTTCTCCTTCACTGTCGCCATTGTGCCCCTAGTGGATGTTCTGCAAAATAAATAAAAAAATTTCTTGAGTTGTGTTATTAATTGCCGCAAACCGTTTTAAGATATCTCCTATAATAACGAATTTATTAAGGCTTATAATGGGGTGAATAACTTATGGACACCCTGTATTTTTCTAATCACTAAAAACTATTTCGATATAAGTAAACATGTAAGCTGCAAATGGGGGGGGGGGGGCTAAGGTTTTTTGGAACCCCTTTTGTAACGACAGAGACGCATTCAAATACTTCCGTGATTTTCACTTGACAATAAACTACGACCAAGATGACGTCACATCGCGAGACTCACTCAAGGCATTCCCTCTGCCCTGAACGTCACACCTCGACCTCGTGAGAAGGGACTTCCGGGCACGACGCCTCAATCGCATCTCGACCTTTCTCCTGGAAGAACTTCAGCGGCACGTGAGATCTCATCATGTAACAACGTTGTAACAGGCCCCATTGGCCTGGTGTTATTCACCTAACTTTATATAAAGACTTTCATTTCGTCGCGCGTTATTATAATATTGAAATCATTATTCAAGTGCACATTTATACATTTCAACTGAATTTGCATTCAAACAACGGCAACCTTTATTTGCCTCACTTATATATCATTTATTCTGTTTAATAAAGGAAGAAAACTCACTCTATTAATTTCCTAATTAATAACATTATTTGATCTGAAAAGATCTGGTGACCCAAGCCTCAAACAATCATAATCATTAACATTAAAAACTTAACATAATTAACATTATTATAATTATTATTATTATTATAGTGCCAACGAGGCACGATATATAGATAGATAGATATAGACAGAGAGACAATCATCATCATCATCATCTCATATATATATATATATATATATATATATATATGCAGGCAAAATCTGTATTTTCGGTTAGGATAATGACATATGTATAATTATGACTAAGTATTATGTTATACCATTGTAGAAATTTATTGTTTGGATATTTGTGGGAAGTGCACGTAATGAAATTGGACTCTTTTGCCTCAGCAATCAATCCAGAACACTAAATCACTAGAATAGCAGTGTACTGGCAATATTTGCATAAGCAGAATAGCTTGTGATCATTTTTAGGTTATTCCATATTTTATAAAATGAAGTTGGATATTTTGGGTATGTTAAACGCAACTGACAAGTAATCTCTATTCGCGAGTAAATAGATGGATCCAGAGGAGGAAATAAGCCATGATAAACGTGTGGCTATCATTACCCTTCATAAAAAAAGCCACTCGATCTGCGAAATATCAAACAAAAAGTAAGTATTTCACGTAACAGAGCGCAAACGACCAACACCAGATTTCGAGAATAAAGGTGGAAGAGAAAGGAAGAGAAAAACAACAACAGAGAAAGGACAGAAACTTTAAATTTTCTTACATCTTTTAATCTTCCTTCTTAAACAGACAACCTCTGAAGGACCAACCGGTCTGTTGCTGGTTGGTGTCCTTTGTATTCCTTTGAAAGAAGACAGGATTATCATTGGGAAGTCGAAAGTATTTACACAAACATAGAAATTGCGGCTGATTTTAATTCATCATCAAAAAGTAGCATTTCAAAAGAACCCGTAAAAAGGTGGCTAAGAGAAAATGGACTCGGGGGAAGAGTTGCAGCTTTGAAACCTCTGCTAAGGCAATGAAACAAACAGAAACAATGAGACTGGGCAGGAAAATACACAGGAATGGGACGGTGGAAGAGTGAAAGAGAAAGCAATTTGGACAGACGAGTCCTCATGTGAACTCTTCGGAATAAAACGTAGATTATATCAGGAGAAAGGTAGGAGGAAAATGGTCAGAAAAATGCTTTACACCGACTGTGAAGCACTGCGGTGATAATATTAAGGTCTGGGAGGCGGGGAGGTTGGCTTGTTGGAAAATAAAACAGGTAATTTTGTAAAAGTCGAAGGATCATTATCAGTGATGGGCATCAATACACGAAAATCCCTAAGGCGATACTGATACATCGATACTCGTAAATCGTCCAAAGCGATACTGATACATCGATACGTTATAGATAGCTAAAGCGATATCGATACCGATACAAAAGTATCTCTCAATACGTAACGCCGATACGTGCATCGCGATACTGCCCATCTCTGATCATTATGAAAGAAAAGTACAGTTGCATTCTTCAACATCATTCTACATCATTCTACATCATCAGGAAATCGAATTATGGGTTGATGTGTTCGTTTTCCAACAAGGAAAACAGCACGTTTCCCAGCAAGGTGGAACAGCACATTTGGAAATTAATGATGTGGTTCTCGAATTTCTCTGTCTCAGCCTCATCGAGTTGCTCTTGATGAACTAAAGAAGAAAATGAAAACAGGGATACATCCAGTAAGAGTATATTCTAGAAAAAGTTACAAAGTGAATGGAACAAATTAGACAGCATTACTTTAGCAAAACTCTGTGAAAGAATGTTCAAAGAATGAGCAACCATTATTGCAACAAAAGGGGCGATATTTTGACGAAAAGAATCTGAAATACTGTAATTAACCATAATTTCATGTTATTCTCAATGTATTCGCTCCTGTATTCGCGTCGCGGTCGCTGCAGTGTGCGGGGCTTCCATTCTGTCGATGTAAAATAACACGCGACTTGAGTCGTCTGCTATATATATACATATATATATATATATATGTATAGAAATGACGTAAGTATAGAGGAGCGTTCTGCACAAGAGGAAGAGAAATAACGAACAAATGAAAAATGAGGTGAACCGCCCGGGAATCGAACCCAGGATCTTCCGATTGCCGGTCAGATGCGCTATCCATTACACCACGGGCCTCGATCAGTCATAAGTCGAAATTCTCCTACATAGGGCAGAAACCAATGCCCTGAGAGGGCACCCTCGCAAATCGTGAATATGTACATTTAACTGCAATGACCACGCAGTATATTAATGTATAGAAACGACGATTTGCGAGGGTGCCCTCTCAGGGCATTGGTTTCTGCCCTATGTAGGAGAATTTCGACTTATGACTGATCGAGGCCCGTGGTGTAATGGATAGCGTATCTAACCGGCAATCAGAAGATCCTGGGTTCGATTCCCGGGCGGTTCACCTCATTTTTCATTTGTTCGTTATTTCTCTTCCTCTTGTGCAGAACGCTCCTCTATACTTACGTCGTTTCTATACATTAATATACTGCGTGGTCATTGCAGTTAAATGTGTATATATATATATATATATATATATATGTGTGTGTGTGTGTGTGTTTGGAGAAGGCATATTTATATGAATTTGAATAGGCCTTTTTATCGTGCGTAGCCATTCATTAATTGCTTTTTTATTTATTGTATTCATTGTATTATTGTATTTAATTATAGTGCAAAACATTCCTTGGATATAGAAATGTCACGCAGATTGCAGATAGTCATAGAGAAACATCGTTAATGTAAGGGAAGTGACCTCATAAACCGATAAAACCAGCTATTTTTGGCGACTGACAGGTAGGTGACCTTCGGCAAAAGTGGTCTCTATTTCTATTTATCTATTGTAATTATAAATGACCCGGATTAATGTCAAGGAACGCTGGATAAAATCTGTCGTTATAAATGCAGCACAAATTGAACTCGAAAGTAATGTTCCTTTTCGTGTACAGCGCAAATCTATGGTAAAATGGAAAAACACATTTTTATTTTTGTATTTATTTTTGCACGAAATAAACATGGCACGAAAGTCAAAATTTTGGAAAATTATTTGTCGCTTAAATTCTCTCTCTCTCTCTCTCTCTCTCTCTCTCTCTCTCTTTATACCCCTTTCTTTGTTCTCAAAGATTATTCAGTAAGGAGAACAGAGCTCAGCTGCTTTGCTCTGCTTCAACAATCGAAGTTAGATGGTTGTTTTCAAGCAAATTTCATTCACTGAAATGAAAGAGAATCGAAGCATCATGAAGTCTAAAGGCGAAATCATCGAAGTTTAATATAACTTGATTCATCCTTTTAGGTTATCTGAGGTTAGGTTAGGTTAAGTCATTCGATGACCTTCCGCTTCGAGAAAGCCCTGTACCTCCGCCATTTTATTTGGTATTTGCTGTTTTTGTAGTTAAGTGGTTATTTAACTCTTAAACCCTACCCGGGGTATTAGTACCCTGGTATTAGTAGCGGAACTTTTATAATTAATAATTTATAATTATAATTATTAAGGGTTAAACATTCATTGTGAAAGAGAACTCTCTTACTCACAGTGGGAACCTTAAACTTAATAGCAATGCGGACAGGATTCCCAGGAGAGAACAATGAATTATACGAAATTGAATAAAAAAACTTAACTTCACCTAACCTAACCTAACCTAACATACGGTTTCTAAAAAGTGGAAAAACTACTTTCCTAATGTAGATACAGTACCTTATTTATTTATTTATATATATATATATATATATATATATCAGTGGCGGATGGTGACTGTGTGAATTGGGTGTGCGGAATATCATGTGGAGTAAAATTAATAACTGAAATTCATGTTAACTTATTTATCAATAAATCTTAATAGTAATATGGTAAGCATACGCAATCCACCTTCTCAATATTACACTAAACACTTGGAGAATTTAGGTGAACTGTAAAAGATCTAACACCAATTTCCTACGGGAATCGAACTTATTTACACATAAACTCGAGTTTTCTTTTTGGAGAAAAATAGTGAGCAATAACGTCCTCATGTAAGGAACTTCTTTGCTTCACATGTACAAACAGTGTAATATGTTAAGCATATGAACATAAGTAATCCACACTCTTAAGAATAAACAAAGCACTGGAAGAAATAGGTGAACCTTAATTAACTTCAAAAGTAAAAACAAAAATACTAACACCAATTTCCTACAGCATCCTTTCAACTGACTTTATTTATACATAAACTCAAGTCTTCTTTTCTGAGAAGAAAAGTGAGCAATAACGTCATCATAGAAGGAACTTCTTTGCTTCAAGTCTATTAGCAGCCCTTTTTCTATCGAAAGCAAACTAAAACCACATAGCCTTTTCCCCCGGTAGCATGTGTTTATTCGTTTTAGGGCCGAGAAAGAACGTTCTACTGAAGCAGTGGTGCTTGGAATTGTTAAGATCAATTCTGCTAGTTTATAGACTTCTTTGAATCCGCAGCTGAGTTGATTCACTGTCATTATGTTCATTAGTCCATGAACATGTTTGCCCGAGAACTCTGAACTTGAATAGAGTACATGAGTTCATTCTTGAGACGGACATACTCAAACAGTGTTCCATAAAAGTCTCTTACTTTGTTCAGTAGGTTATCTGGGAAGCTTACCTTGTACTCTTCATATTTTTCAGGCGCAAGAAGGTGAAAAAACTCTAATTTAGAGAGAAAAGAATATCCAGTGTGAATCTGATCAATGATGCTATTCATGATCTTGCAAAACAACTGGTGATAAGCATCTTTTCCGTCATTTTCTATCTCTCGTCTGGATCTTTTAGGCTTGGATCATGGAGCTCATCTTTTTCAGACACAACCGAAAGCCATAGCTCTTCAAAAACTGTGATCCTTATCATATTTCAGTTGTGTGTAACGTCACTTATTTTCTTACTACAGTACAGCACATCAAATATTTCACTCTGTAATATATTGTACAAAACATCAGTATACCCAAACACTTTTGAAAAAATCTCAAGGAACAATATTGTTTGAAAATCTTCCAAGAATGACAAGACTCCCCGTGCTTTTACTACTGCATCCGTGTCCCAATCTGCAGAATTTTTTATTACATCCTTGAAGAAATTCGTAAGACTGCTTCTGTAACTTTTTATAGTATTTACTAAACGAGATGTGAAGTTCCATCTCGTTGGAGCAACAGAGGGCAATCTTCTGGAAACAAATTCATTTAATGCATGTACTCTTTTAGAAGACTTGGAAAAATAAACAGCTACCCCACTCAGAATTGGAAAAAGTGTTTGCACTGTTTGATACTGGAAAGTCTTTGCTGTAAAACTAGATTCAGCACATGAGCATAGCAATGCGTAAAAATGGCAAGAGGATAAGCTTCAATGACTTTTTTCTGCAAGCCATTTACATGTCCACTCATTATACATGCTCCGTCATAAGTCTGTCCAACTAACTTGCTTTCGATCTGATATTCCTCAACTATGTTCACTACATGCGTAAACAGGCCACCAGAGGTTCTGTCGCTACTAACATCAGTAAATCCAATGAATCTTTCATATACTTTACCTTCATGAACAAAACGCAAAACTGTTGAGAGCTGTGATTTTGACGTAACATCTGAGGTTTCATCAAGCATTATAGAAAGAAATCTTGCTGAATCAATTTCCTTTTTTATATCTTTCATTACAGAGGCTATAGCTTTGATTATGTCATTTTGCACAGTAGGAGAAGTTCCCTGAAACTCAGTGGATGTATTTAAATGATTATCTAGAAGAGAACCATACTCCCGAAGCAATTCTAGAATTTCTATGTAATTTCCTCTGTTCACTGAAGTTGAAGCCTCATCATGACCTCGCAGAGGAAGTTCTTGCTTAACAAGATAGCATATTGCATCAATAAGCCGTTTTAGAATTTCTCTGTTCTTCTTTACTTGTTCATTGTGTCTGCTTACTTCATGTGCCTTTTGCTTATCAATTAATGTGTCAATTCTTTGGTTGCCAAATATTTTATGGCTAAGAAAAGACTGAACATGGCCTTGCGATCTCTCATGCTTCTGCTGAGCAGCAGACAGATGATTGAGATCAGAATATCCCTGTTTACTCCAGATATTATTCTCTTTTGAGAACAATAAACATGGCCAACAGAAAAGTTTAGAACGCTCTTCACAACCAGTCAGCCACTCAACAGATTTATACTGAGAAACTGAAAAATGCCCTGTATATCCAGACTTTTTACTTTGCGTTGACTAATCAAGTTTGGGAGTGCTGGACATGGCCTTCCTTCCTCTAACACTTTCAACTTGTCCTCATAACTAAGTGTTGAAAAGGACTGCTTACTGTAATATACTTTGTACAGTGTTTGGCATGGTTATGGAAGGGACAAAAAAGTAATATGTCAGTACTGGGTAGAAAAACTTCCACCCATGAGCTCTGACTGAAAACTGACAGTCACTGACTCGCTCGCTGAGAAACCGTCTGACGCGGGCCATGCCGCCATGGCAACATAGGCCCCGCCCACTTTACCATACTATATGGAGGGTGTTCTGTCCACAGACCGCACACTCTCCGCCCTGATCCCTCGCTCTCTCCCTTTTCCATTTGATTTGGCATGGGGTAAACATAAATTTATATTCCCATAGTGGGAGAAGATATATATATATATATATATATTATATATAATAGATTATATCCACACCACAATACTGAAATTTCGCGCCTCAAACAAGCTCTAGGGACGCTTCTATCGCTCAGTACCAAAATTTTACCGAATGGTTGAAGACAATCCGAACAACTGAATTGAAGTAGCTCATTTCTCATCTCGACCAGTGTAACAGTTGAGCGCGGAATTAAGGGTTTGGGCATCTTTTTCGTCTCGACTAAGTTGAGAGAGGGAGACAAAGGGTTAATTAAATATTAATTTACAGAAAATCTATTGAGTGTGCGGTGCACACCTAGCACACCCTGAATATATATATATATATATATATATATATATATATATATATATATATATATATATACAGGGTGTCCCATAAGTCCGGCATCATAGGAGAAATTCATATTTTTCTATTTCTACAAACCATAATTCATATTTTTCTCTTTCTACAGGCCATAATGTCTATGCTCGGGATACCAATTTCCCGTCCACCATTCTGTTCAGTGACGAGGCTGTTTTTTTATGGAAATTGTGAGGTAAATCGACAGAACACCCACTACTGGTCTCAAAACAACCCTCACTGGTATACCTCTTCAAAGGAACAAGGTGCATCTCGGGTAATGGTATGGTGTGGCATTTGGAAGGATCGCGTCATAGGCCCCCTCTTTTCCGATGAACATGTCACTGGAGGCACCTACCTACGTATGCTCAAGGAAGAAGCATTTCCCAGTGTCTTGAACGAAGAAGGAAATTTCCCAATATGGTTCCAACAAGACAGCGCTCCTGCACATTACAGCACCCAAGTAAGGGAATACCTGTACCAACAATTCCCTGGTCATTGGATAGGACGTAGAGGGCCTGTGGAATGGCCAGCTAGAAGCCCGGAGTGTTGAACATTTGTGGCAGCGCATTATTGGGGCATGTAACACCATTACTCCTGACATCATTCACCGTGTGCTTGCTGACTGGGTATCACGTCTGAATTTGTGTACTGAAAACAATGGTGGACATATTGAGCACGTTCTGTAAATAAAAGCTTTTGTTTTGCCTTTTTTTATTATTTTTTCCTATGATGCCGGACTTATGGGACACCCTCTATATATATGCATCAAGGCAGACGAACTTAATGGAGAAAAGTGACATATCCCGAATGAGTCTCGCATAGAAGGCACGATTTCCAATTTTAAGCCTTCGCTAAAACAATTGAAGATCCTTTCCGACCCAATGCTCCTTCCGGTCTGAATGGCTTTAAGCGAATCAGACAACCGACGAACCAAATGAACAGGAAAGAACTGTCACCGGAAGCTGTTACGGTTTCATCTTCTCTGACGTTCCTTCGTTCAGTCTTTTTTCAAACTTGGAAGAGAAGTTGCAATTTGGACTGGAAAGATTTCACTGGAATCCATTTAAGCTTCTAAATAATGTAAACTCTTCTTAACACGTTAATTAATGAAACATTCAATGCATACTATATATATATATATATATATATATATATATATATATATATTTTATGCAGGAAGGAGGGGCCAAGGGCGAACGCCCGCTAAAATGCCCCACCTAAAGAAGGTCGACGGAATGAAGAAAAAACTATTATCAAATAGTTAACTATGCATTGTATTGTTGGGATCTGTCAAAGAGATGACCTAATTTTCATTTATTTTAATGGGAATAATCCTTCCTTTCACGGTATTATCCTTTGATCAGAAGCGGAAATAGAGCATGACTGATCGATGCTCGCAAGAAGCTGTTACGTTATTCATTGGCGTTTTCCCTTCACGAAAATCGGTTTATCTCAATTGCTTTCTAATTAAATAAAAATGAAACAATTTCAAAACATAAATGATACGTCTGAAGTCTCGTTCATTCTATTCTCAATATTACTTCATTCTGTTGTGTAATTTTTTTTTAATAAGAAATATTAAAATATTTAATAAGGAATTTAATAATGTTTTTAAATTAAAATTGTACGAAATTGACGTGCGTAGAATGTAAATTGTTTGAAATATAAAATACTATTTGGCAACACTCGATATGCTCTGAGGCCTGAGGCATAGAATACTCAAAGGATCAGTCTCGGTCTTTCGGACCCAGTTGGGTATAAGGTAGTGTTTTGTCCTATTAAGATGTGATTGTGATTAAAAATTAACTAAAAATTCTTTCCATGATCAAAACCTTAAAACATAAATCTGCACTCGCCTTCCCCGTCTTGTTCATTGTTTCAACATAAATAAAAATCAGAAAATAGTAAGTGGTAACCATTGTAATTTCCCTCCTCCCTCGCTTTGTTCGTTCTAAGTTTCACTGGCGGGCCACGCTATCGGCTACCCTACTATAGATTATAGAATACAGAGAAATCAGTGTGAAGCAGTAGAAAGAGTGATAATAACGCAACTCAAGTGTAAAGAAAAGTGAATAACAAACGCGTAATTTCACTACGATTTTGATTCATTTCACATTCATTTTTATTGTTCATCTCCCTTCCATTCTTTGAGTTATTGGAGAATAGTTTATCCAAATGTGGTCATTTGTGGAGAAATCTTAGTTTGAATGAGAACTTTGATATTATTGAAACTGTGAATGAGTGTTTCGTTTCCTTAGGGCTTAGGCGATGGTTGGCTCTAAAAAAAATAATTTATTGAACGCCCCAAAACGACCAAAAGCAAAACCAATATTTGAAATTCAATACGCGTTATATTCGAAATACTTTATTTACTCACTTTCTTACTCTTATTTGAAGCCAAAACCATCAATAAATCGATTATAATCTTCGTAAAAGATATTTGAAAAGTTCGCGAAGGGAAAACGCCAATGAATAACGTAACAGCTTCTTGCGAGCATCGATCAGTCATGCTCTATTTCCGCTTCTGATCAAAGGATAATACCGTGAAAGGAAGGTATTCTTCCCATTAAAATAAATGAAAATTAGGTCATCTCTTTGACAGATCCCAACAATACAATGCATAGTTAACTATTTGATAATAGTTTTTTCTTCATTCCGTCGACCTTCTTTAGGTGGGGCATTTTAGCGGGCGTTCGCCCTTGGCCCCTCCTTCCTGCATAATATATTATATTATATATATATATATATATATATATATATATATATATATATATAGAGTATGCATTGAATGTTTCATTAATTAACGTGTTAAGAAGAGTTTACATTATTTAGAAGCTTAAATGGATTCCAGTGAAATCTTTCCAGTCCAAATTGCAACTTCTCTTCCAAGTTTGAAAAAAGACTGAACGAAGGAACGTCAGAGAAGATGAAACCGTAACAGCTTCCGGTGACAGTTCTTTCCTGTTCATTTGGTTCGTCGGTTGTCTGATTCGCTTAAAGCCATTCAGACCGGAAGGAGCATTGGGTCGGAAAGGATCTTCAATTGTTTTAGCGAAGCCTTAAAATTGGAAATCGTGCCTTCTATGCGAGACTCATTCGGGATATGTCACTTTTCTCCATTAAGTTCGTCTTCCGTGATGCATATATATATAGAGGGTAGTGATGTAGCGGATGTCATTTTTTTCACATCCGCGGATGCGGATGCGGATGTTTGATTTCAACATCCGCGGATGCGGATGTCTACATTTTCGTTATTTTTTAGGATATATTCGAGATTTGTTGTGTTTAACGTATATAATAAGTTATTATATAGAGAGAGCTGTAGCTATAATGTAGTATAATTGATTAATTAAATCATTAATTAAATCATTAATTAAATCATTAGTGACTTTGTTAACATACTGATCATTTAAGCTTTATAAATTATATACACTCGTATATATACACAATATATATATATATATAAATATATATATATATACACCCTCGTGTATATACAGTGTATAAATATATATACACACACTCGTATATAGAGTGCATATATATATATATATATATATATATAATATTATATTATATATATATGATGAATTTCACAATTAAACACGAGAAATAAATGAATGATGCAAACGAAAGGCCTTAGAATAATTTTTCTTTTTTCTTGTGTGTTTGCATTATATATATATATATATTATATATATATATATATATATATATACAGGGTGTCCATAAATGATTACCCTGATTAAAGCATGCTATAACTTTTAAATAAACACTCATATTCAAACACAGTTTTAATCATAAGTAGATAAACATACAAAGTTTTGATACATAGTTAATGAACTTAATAAGCTTCCACATGTGCACCCCTAGTGGCATGTAAAATGTCGTAAAATGTCGTAAAATGTCTCTGTTTCCGCAGCTGTGTACCTGAATATGCTCACCAATTACGCCATCCCCCAGCTGCGGGACAGGCAGCCAACTGTCATCTTCCAACAAGATGGGGCACCCCCTCATTGGGCGCATGTTGTTCGTGAAACTCTCGACGCAACATTTCCAAATCGATGGATTGGCAGGGACGGGCCAATCCCATGGCCCCCAAGATCACCAAACATTACCCCGCTGGATTTCTTTCTCTGGGGTCATGTTAAAGATTTGGTTTATGCAACAGTTGTTCCAGATATCAGGACATTGCGAGAACGCATTACGGATGCAATTGCAACAGTTAACCCACAAATGTTGGAAAATGTGTGGCGTGAGTGTGAATACCGTTTAGATATTTTACGTGCCACTAGGGGTGCACGTGTGGAAGCTTATTAAGTTCATTAACTATGTATCAAAACTTTGTATGTTTATCTACTTATGATTAAAACTGTGTTTGAATACGAGTGTTTATTTAAAAGTTATAGCATACTTTAATCAGGGTAATCATTTATGGACACCATATATATATGATGATACCGCTACCAATAGACTTACTACAACTCCGAGCAATTAGTTTGTCCCATAAAAGAAATAACTATGATACATTACCGCGGATTCACAGACTCACAGTTTAAGGAAAGCTTAGTCTTGACTAAGACCTAAAGACCAAAGTCTATGAGTTAATCAATAACATCCCAGCTGAGCTATTTCCAAAAATTACAGTATGTCAAACATTTGTGTAAGGCTCAGTAAAGTGTTAGAAAAATTTAATTAACGTTAACAAATTGCCTACGTTTAAGTATCTATTGCGTTCGTTTGTCTGTCTAGATTCATTTTTTTTTAGCTTAGAACATTAAATTGAATTGAAATGATTGATTGAATTTTTGTTAAAGCCTATAGCTTAAGGGACAAATTAAATAAAATAATTAGTCGAGCTTCACAATTATTCATGCCATTCATTGTAAATTGAAAAGAATGTATTTATTATATTATTAATAAAGGTTATTCAATTCAAATTAATTAAAAATCAAATATATATATATATATATATGTTATTCTGTTTCGTTGTGCTCTGTCATCTGCTTTCATCTGCTTTCATCTGCTTTCAATTTCAATGTGCCTCGGTGGTGTAGTGGTTAGCGTCGCTGACTACGATCCAGACTCGGTGACGGCAGGCAGCGCGCAGCAAAACTCAGTTGTTCATCCTTCCACACAGTAAATGAATTGGTTGGTAGATAAATGGGCATCCTGGGTAGCCTAGTTATTAAGACGCTGGGTTGCTGGTGAGACTTGGTTCGGATTCCACATTAAACTGTACGTCTAAAGTGGAATGACAAACTTGACCTTTGTCAGAATGAACAATTCGGGCGGAAGCAAAACCAACTTTAACCAAGTTTACAACCTGCTTGCTGTACAATGTACAGTAACAAGGAAAATGACTGCCATTTTGCCATCGTTGTGTCCAATCTCTACTGTTCTATTAAGATTTATATTCCACGATAACTTTCATTACATATTATTGTGAATATATTGTTCGTTGTGTAAATTTTCAATAGAAGAAAAGATAGATTTAATATCTTTTTTCAGACATCAAATTTTGATCCTTCCCGGACGTCAATTGCCATGATGGATTCTGCTCTGAATGACGTGCGTGAAGTGTTTATGGATGGTATATAGAGACCCAAATGACGCACGTATGACAGCGCATTTACGTCACCCATTCAAATGTGGAGGAGAAGAAGAAGATTAATGTGCTGGAGGTATATTTATGTGTGTGTATATATTGTGTGGAAAGCGAGGGATTTCAAAGATTTTATTTACTTCATACAAATCCATGTTGTAAACTTAATTTGGTCGAAAATGCACATAATTCTGGCATGAATTTATTATTAAAAAAACAATAAATAAATTAATGCATTATCTGATTCTGGATTAAATTAATTAGATTATTATCGAGCACACACTCGTTCTGAGCACAAAATAGGACCAATTTCAATCGAAAGTTCCGCAATATTGCAGCCACTTCATTTATTGCAACTAATACGGCTTTTATGCTACGTCACTTGGCATAACAAATAATTTTCAATAATGTTCATTAGACTAACCTTTAAATCCCCCTCGTCATTATCATTTCATCGCAGCGACTTCTTTTTTTTTAATAAACATCAAAGTTACTAATTTTCAACTTTTTTTCAATGGAAAACTCAATTAATTTCCATTTCAGTTTATCATAAAGGCAATTAATTTTGAAATTGGTGTTCCCTCAGAACTGATTAATCATTGTCAACAAAATTAACAACATTAACTTCATGAGCGGAAAATTTGAAAGTCTAATTTTTCGTTTTCATATTTAGGGAGTTTTAAAGTAAAGCATTGTCATTGACCATAATACGATGGAAAATGTCCGTTACCTATTACGAACGGTTGGAAGATCAACGTCTTTGGAAAGCCCCGTTTTTAAAAGAATGAAAGTTAGGGTTTATGGCTTGGATTTTTCGTTTGTTTGATCTATATTGTTATGTATCCAGGTGTCTCCAAAACCCTGGACCTTGATTTTGGCTCTATTCTTCTTCTGGAAGGGGAGGGGGGGGGGCGCTTTTGCGGGCATTCGTCCTTGGTCCTCGCCTTCCTGTTTAAAAAGTAAGAAATAGGGAAAATGTCCATTTTGAGCCAGTGAATTAGATATACTTTACATAAAAAATTTAAAAAAATTTTTAAAGTTCACAGTTACCTCGAGTCAACAGGATAGCGACATTAAACTCTCGTAAGCAGTTCTTTTGGTTTTAATATTCTTAAGGTTTTTATTTGTATATATATATTTATAAAAGTGATGTTCAATTTGAAAACCTTCGTGATATGACTATCGAGTCCTGCTGACATGAAGTATGAGTTGTTATTATGTAAAGCAGTTTTGATTATGTCATTGGTAAGTTGAATAGATTCAATTCTTTTCAACTTACTCAAGTTTACTTTTGCTATAAATCGTTCCTTCACTCACCTATTTCAGTATTCCTCTTCTGTGTTTGTCAGTGTTAAACCTAAGGTAAGTTTCCTCCTATCAAGTAACTGCAATGTTCTCCTCTTACTTCTATCTCAAAGCTGCATTCTAAATAGAAATGGACGTTTCGTTATACGTTTCATTGTTCCAATTTTGTAAATTTTGAAATATTTAATTCCTTAGACATTTCACATTAGTTAAATATTCATTAGACTTTCATTAGCTTTATAAAGCTAACTAACGAAAATATCACGACCTAACCTAACCAATCGTCAAGGGCGTACAGTTGACCTGACGATTGGTTAGGTTAGGTCGTGATATTTTCGTTAGTTAGCCTTGTAAGGCTAACTAAAGAAGGCTGGGGGTCTTGATCTTCAGGTGATCCAGTCATTTGAAATGTCTAAATTATCCCAATTTTTTAAACAATTGAAAAGACGGTACTTACGTATTATCGGGACTACCAAACGTCATTTTCGTTTAAACTAACGAAAATATCACAACTTAACCTAACCAATCATCAAAGGCGTACAGTTGACCTAACCGAGCATTCAATTAACTTAACAGATTAATATTGGTTATTTCACCTAAATATCTTCTGATCTTTTCGTATTAGGCACTCAATGTCACATTTAGGGCAAGTTAAGGATGAGAGAATAACGCCGTAATTGATAAAAACATCCAATGCTTTGTCTTCATCGAGTATTATCGGGACTACCTACGAAAAACACATTTTCCGTTTTAAGCAATTTTATTCATTGTGGATAATATAATATAATATAATATATGATATGATATACATAAGTATGATAAACACTCAATAATCAATTTCAGGTGGCCAATATTCCTTAATTGTTTCCAGTATGGCACTGAAAGGGTCCCGTCCTCCGAGATTTTGACGCCAAATAAACTCCACTAGATAGGACTCCAAGTGAGGGCGGGCAGTCCCACGGTAGTTCTTATTCCTCCATTTCGCTGACTCCCAAATCGGATCTTTTCCGTTTGACTGCCGCCATTGAAACATAATTAAACTCCAGCCTTCTTTAGTTAGCTTTATAAGGCTAACTAACAAAATATCACGACTAACCTAACCACTCGTCAAGGTCGTACAGTTGACCTAACGATTGGTTAGGTTAGGTCGTGATATTTTCGTTAGTTAGCCTTATAAGGCTAAGTAAAGAAGGCTGGGGGCACTCACCTCTTATGTTTCAATGGCGGCAGTCAAACGGAAAAGATCCCCCAAATCCTCTCAATGCGTTGTGTGTGCTCCCGTGTCGGGGTCAATGAAGTTGTATTTATGATTGACCTTGAAATGCCCGGTTAGGTCAACTGTACGCCCTTGATGATTGGTTAGGTTAAGTTGTGATATTTTCGTTAGTTTAAACGAAAATGACGAGAGCAAAAATACATAATAAACAGTTTCGTAGTCCCGATAATACGTATGTACCAAAAAGACTAATCTGAAAAGTTTAATGGAATGTTTAATGAATTGTCTAACAGTGAAATGAAATACATGAAAGTTTAAAGAGTTTAAGTTTATATGAAAAGAATTGCTTCACAGCATTACTCTTCAAAACTTGCAACTTTCAGTTTATAACCATTTCTTCTGGTAATTGACTCTATTCCCTATCAAATAACTTCCTATAATTTACATTATCAAAGCTATTTATCAGTTTTAAATACTCGAATTAGTTCTCTTATAAGTTAGTAGGGCAGCTAAACAAGTTGAAGTGGACAATCCGGACAAAAGCACCAAACTTTCCCTACTTGTATATTTTGGACCAACAATTAAAAATATCCCCGGAACCACCTTCAGAGACCATTACTTGGCCGCCATATTGGATTTCAAGATGGCCGCCATAGACAAAATGGAATTTCTGATATAAGTTTCAATAGAGAATTCCCTTGGCATGTTTGGCATCAAACTATATGTTTTTTGGCATGATCAGATCAATAAAACAACTTTTAAGCTGATCAGAAGTATGTTTACTGCAGAAATCACACTTCGTACAACATATACAGTGAAAATCGTGAATATTTTAACACAAAAACCATGTTCAAGAAAACCATGTTTAAGAAAAATCAACGAAACTATAACAATTGAAGATTTCACCCACCAAAAAGTAGACCTTTAGCTCTATAACTGAATGTGGGAGAGGAAAATTGGCAAAATATGTGCATTTTAAAAAATGAAATTCTACAAAGGTCAAAATGCTACCCTTTCATATTTGCACAATTTTCATGCATTATTCGTGGTTCTATAGAAAACTTGTATTAACAACATTTGTAGAGTAAGGGCAGGGCTATTAAATGGGCACCATAAAATGGAAATATCTTGGCATTTAGCATTGCAATGCCTACTGTCCCAACTCACCCCCTGTCCCGAACTGTCCCAACTCACCCCGCTCGACGCTATATGTTAAACTGCACAGTTGCAGCTACACAGTTCTGTACACTTCCACCTGGCCTTCTTGCAAGCACACCTGGTGCCACATCCACTCTTGCTCTTGCAGCCGCATTTGACCAATTCGCTGCAAGCTTTAGATGCTACTGGTCTTGTGGTCCAAACTGGTGTCCATGACTGGGACTCTTCGCTAAAGGTCCATCCCCATCCTTCAGGAGTTGGAAGATTCTGTTCACTTCTCTCACAGGTCGACCATATTCCTCCCTGGTATGTGACCCTCCTGGTGTGTTGGAGAAGAGCATCCTGAGTTGGTGGGATAGTCTCCATAGCTTTTCCCTTCTGACAGAACATGACCTTTCTTGCCTCATCTACACGTTCAATGTCACTGGTGTTGTCATAGAGGACAACTGTGTACCGTTCAAGAAGCTTGAAGTGGGGAGTTTCGGCGTCAACATCTGCAAATGGATTTCGTGCCATGAATGTGAATGCTTGTGTTACCTCAGGGTAATGGTGCCATGCTGCCCATGCCGTATTCTTGCCCCTTCCGTAAAAGGATGATGTTGTATCACATCCCGTGAAGCAGTGAAACAGTGGTAGGGATGTGCATCTCTCTTCACCCAAAGAGGCACAGATTGTGTTAATATGATGGTAAGTGAAGTTTTTCCCAGTGCCAAAACCAACCCAAATATTTACTTCAGATCTTATGGACGTCAAGTGATGGAATTTTCCTATTAGAATGACAATAACATCCGTGTCTACAGTTCTGATCATGCAGTTAATGTGCCCTTCCTTTATTGCATCTTGAAGATGAATGAACAGTCTAGTGTCTGCCTCCTCATGGTCGCATCTTGGCATTGTGCGGTCGGCCCCATTGATGATGACTTCAGGTCCTGATGTAATAACAACTTCTTTGTTGTTAGGAACTTCCATTGCAGCAACCTTGTCTGATAGGAAAGCGAACAGTTCTTGCTTGTTTCTAGAGTCTCGAAGGAAGTCATGCCAATTTAGGGGTAATTTGGTTTTTCCTTCAACCTTTCTTCTGATTCCTTTTCCCCGTTTTTCTCTGGTAGTCTCTTTTAAGGTGCTTGCAGTGTAGGTATCCCAGACGATGTCAATTCGCTGGCAAGTTTCTAACTGTTTGATGAGATAAGGGACGAATACACGATCTGCATACTCTTCAAAGTTGGTAACACCTGCAGTAGACAGCAAATGGACGATGGCAGCTCCATCAAGAAGTTTCACATCAAAAGGATCTGGAGGGTTGTCCTTGTTTTCAAATGTAATGATTTTCAGTAGGTCAGACTTTTTCCCAAACCGCAATTTCCCACCATCAGATAGGGAAGAAGGAAAGGGGTGATTCTCGTGTTGGAAGAATGCATCCATGTCACTATGCCGATGTTGCATAACAATATACAGATGAGAGAATAGAGCAACATCGTTCTTCAGTAGTTGGATTCCCCCAACATTCCGTACCTGAGATTTCGGCCGAGGACATCTGAAGAGGGCAAGCGAGTTCTTCTTGATCGGTGTATGAATTGACCTTGTACAATCTGTGACAACTTCTTTGTAGTATCGGCTATATTGCTCCTTACCCAAATCCTTTATAGTTCTCACTGTATGGACCACAGATTCATCCATGACATTCCTTGTGTCTAAGGCCAGTAACTCATTCCCATTATCACAAAATGGATTTCCCATATCACGGAAGACTTCAACGAGATTAGAAACATGATCCTTGAATCTTCTCTGTGTAGATAGTCCTTCTTCGTGGTGGAAGTTGTTGTCTTCAGTTTCTGGAAGGTTTTCGTCTTCATATTCAGTAATCAATCTGGCTTGTTCTGGCCCTGCTACCATCCACTTCTTGAATGCCACTGGATTCTCAGTCAGACCCACCGCGCCTCCTGAACCTTTGACTTTCTCATTGTTTTGTTCATGCGCTTGGTCTAAAGGCATGGCTGAGAATCTCTTCTTGGTCTTGTGTACTACCCAGTGTCCATTTCGTGAAAACTCATTCATAACTGGCTGAGGGAGATTCTTCATGTCCCGGATGTGGAGTGGAAGCCAACGTGCGTAATTCTGGTGGTCAAGAGCAAAGAACCAGGGAACTACTTTCTTCAAGCTTTCTACATACAATGGAAAGTCTCCTGCACGATGTGATCGTATGAATATGAGGCCGTCTATCTCCATCTGAAGAATTGTCTCCCAGTATTGGAATGTTGGACTGACCTGAACCATCTTCTTCTTCCACTCTTCCTTTGTCTTGTCATCATAGGGACCAACAGTTTCCATAAAGGCTTCATGCTGCAGCTTTGCCAATGTCAAAGCTGTTACCTGGTGAGCATGTCTGGTTCTTGTAAGATGAGAGGCTTTAAGAAATGAGTCAACAGTTCCTGCCGAAGCAATGCCTGCTTGTGTCAAGGCATTTGTCCACCCAGATCCCTCTAGATAATCTCCATACGTTCTCCACATGGCCATCTCTGTATGTAGACCTCCAAACATGACGATGACCTTGTCTTCTCCGTGGGTGTCTGGCCACTTCCACTGAATGAATTTACCAAGGGCATATAGGGGTGCATCGAATGCAACAACTGGTATTTGCCCGGGGTTAAGGAATTCAGTAGCAGACCGAACAACATTCATTCCATGCTTGATCATCGCTGGAGTAGCGGCCTTTTCATGGAATAAGGGAAGGAGGTAGGAAAGGGTTTTCATTTGATCTTCATCTTGTTCTTGCCTTGTAGCGTGGTATGCTGACCATGATATAACATCACCCTTCCCTATCGTGTCTTTCTCCAAGATCCTGAACGCTTCTTTCATCCACTCCTTTTCCTGGAAACATGCTTCATGGTAGTGTCCCTCAATAGGGTCAGACACATTAGACAACTTCAGGACTTCTACCTTGGTTTTGTCCATTGCAACAGCTGGTACAATTGAGTAGGACATGAGTAACTCCAAGTCCTTTGAACCTAGAGAAGGTAGCACAAGATCACCTTGTTTGGTTCCACAGTTTGAGACAGTTGGGAACTGAAACAGACTAATCCCTGTACCATGAAATGATCCAACGGCAGTTGTACTAGATGGGTTGTAATCCAGATTGTCAAGTGCCCCAACAATAAATGGTCCATGACGAAACTGAGCTGGTACAACCACTCCTTTGGTCTTGAAGTTCTGGCACACTGCTGTTGCAAGTTGGCTTTCGACTTGAAGAATTCGGTCATAACTCACACTGAGACCCAATTCATATAGTTGTGTAATTAATGATTTTGACCGAATTTCAGTATGAATTTTCAGACCAAGATACAGAGGCAATGGTGGTTCTCTTTCCAAAGAATGGCGAACCTTAGATGATGATGTATGCTTGTTCCTAAAATTAAAAAGGATAAGTTGCGAGACAGTGAGAGTTGCAGGGGAGTCTTCTGGTGTTTGGTCCTTCACGTCAGCACCATTTGTGATCATAGATATAAGGGTTTTCAAGGTTGTAGGTACCGATTCCTGTTGACAACCAGATGGAAAGGCACCTGCAAACTTGAATCCAGTAAAGTTGACGATTTCCTTGCGTATGATTCTAGCAGCTTTTGCAAGAATCATAGTATCTCCTTCAAAATTCTGTCTATTTGTCTCTCTGAGCATTTCCTGAATTCCCTGCTGAAAAACTAAGATTTTGTTCTTGCCATCACTCACTTCCTGGGCATATGGGAAATACTCCAGAATCTTCTCTCTGAATCGTCCTCTGTTCATTTCCTTATTAATACCTAAGTCCCGAAGTCTTTTTTGATACAGATCAAATAGCACAGAAAACTTCATTTGAAAGATTCCTTCTTCCACGCAATTTTCTACATGATTAACGACCTCAACTATTGCCTTTGCTTTCATCAAGTTTTCTTCATAGCCTTCTTCCTTGCTCTGTTTTTGTCTCAAAAGTGAGCGGTAACGGTTCCGATAAAATGTCAAGCATTGCAGATGATACTTGGCTTCAATGGCCATGAGATCACCACCTCCTATTCTAGACATTAGTTCTGTGTCACTGAGTTCTGTAGCCATCATTCGTAAATTGACGTCAGCGCCAAATGTACTGAATTCGTGAAGATGCCCATGTGTTTGTTGACAAAACACACAAGTTGCTTTGTCCATAGGATGCCGCTGAACCCGCTTCCCCGTAGATGAACTGGTTTCACCTTCATCCGCCCTTTCTCTCTTTTTTGTAGCCCTTTCAAGCTTTTCTTTACTAAATTTAACATGGCATGACTTGTGCCACACAGCTTTATTCTGAACCAGATCTTCAACAGTCACCTCTTCATTGAAAAGAAGAGGAACTGGTAGTCTTCCAAGATTCTTGAATGCGTTGACATTCTCCATAAATGTTGCATATGCTTCAGTTTTTTTACCACTCACAGCATTGAGTGGACATTTAAGAGTCTCACCTTTGCTCTCTTGACAAACCATGCATTTGCTCCAATCCATGTTCACAAATCACCTGCAAAACAGAAAAGCACATATTATATAGTTATATTATTAAATATTTTACATTAAATAAACATTTAAGGGTAATTCTGATTATTTTATAGCAATCCTGGCATCGAAATATGTAGGTTTAGGGACTATTTATTTACAATTACTCCTCACAATAGTTTGTTGATTTCTAGCTGGCAGCCATCTTGGATTTCCAAAATGGCAGCCAAGATAGGGTTGTGCGTCTTGGTTCCGGGGAAAAATTGGTAGCTAAGGTCCTGAACAACATTTGAGCCAAGTTTGGTGCTTTTGTCCAGAATGTCCACTTACTTCAAAAATCAGGGTCTAAGCTACTGCACTAAGTCGACGCTTTTCAAGTGAATACGGTATCTAGTTCAGCTAAATTTTCCTCAAATATTTTACTGTTCTAAATTCATTTTGGTTGCTCTAGCTCGAACCCTTTCTAACTTATCAGGGTCTTTTCTCAAGTACAGGCTGTCTAACTTAGGTAATGAACCTAGAGTAGAACTACTGTATATCAAGAGGCCTAGGTCTAAGGCTAGGTTCAGGGTCACAGGTTGGTTCTTACTCTTGAAAGACTTTACTAGCCAAGGCCTAACCAAATAAATAAAATTAATAAATGCATGAAAAGCTCTTAGAAAACCTAAGCCTACATGGAATAAATAAATAAATGCACAACTATAATAATTGTTTTCTCCTCTTTTCGAGATAGCCTATAAATACGAACACTAAGTAAACTGCGTCACAATTTCAAAATATTTTTAACTACACTGCACATGCGTTTAGGCGCAAAGAATGCAAAAACTAACTTGCTAAACAAATGAAATGTTTAATTTTTACACCTTTTTATATTGGAAACCTTTAAGCACCGTTTACAGATATTTGGAATATCAGTAGCAATGTTTCACAATAGCTATTCTTCATTTCAGAAAGCTAAGTTCAGTACGAGATGTCGAGTAGATGTTTCATATATATATATAACCAAACGTCTAGTACCATTGAGAATGTCGGATTTTTTGGTTAGTTGTTCTGTTTTACGTCTTTCGTCCAACTGAGGGCATTGAGATGGGCGGTGAGGCCACCAACGGGGGAAAATTGTCCCCTTTAAGAGGACAACTGAGTTAGGCCAAATACATTGTATGCAGCGGGCTCGTCACTGCACCCATTCCCCAGACTCGCTGAGGACAGTTCTTGGCTGGATTAGCACCGGGATTAATGCAGGTTTCGGAACAAATTCTCCGATGTTAGTTTTCAGTTTACATTTTGTTTGAATTCACTTTATTTTGCGTTCCATTATCTGCATACATTATTATGTTTAATAGTGTGCATCCTCAAAACTGTCCGCTGTGTGTAGCTTTTATTCGAGCAAAAAAAGGGAGCCAAACCTACTCTGAGTATAAAGTACATAAAGAGTACACTCGGTAGACCGAAGGCACACTGAAAGTACACTAAGAGTTTTTCTTTAATTCCTGGAAATGTACTCTTTGTATATTTCATTTATTGTAGTTCCAGAGGACCACCACTTGTCAAAAAGATAACCATTTCAACTACTTTTTATCTACTGTACTATCGACCTACTATATACTGTATGTACTCCTGAAGTACTTTATGTTTCGTCCATTTTTCCCGCTCGGATCTAAAGTACACAGAGCGGACAGTTTTTAGAGTGTGGTATCATAATGAAGCGGGAATATACCTTGAATATACAATTTAAAGCCTCGAGCTTAAACTACGTCTTTGAAGTCCCTCCGCTTCAACCTCAGATTTTGGACAGTATTTCCGTATCACTCTTAATCACTGCTTTAATGTTCACATTTTAGTCTATTTTGGTTATCTATCACGTAAACTTTAAATCTTTAAAATTACCAAACTTTATACTATTTTTTTTATATGATTTTGGTTCGTAATGCAAGTCATTATTTATATTTTAATGATAATTTACTGATGCCACTATAATTACCACATTATATATTTTGTAGTACAGTGGACTTTCAGAGACTCTTCACGAATCTATTGTCTTTGTCAGTAAGTAAACATTTTATAGGATGGGGAAAGGGATGCAGTGACGAGCTCGCTACACGTAATGCATTTGGTTCGAAGCTGTTCTCCTTTTAAAGGAAACGTAATTTTCACGGTTGGTGGCGTTACCGTCTGTCTAAGTAAATCGGAACAACCAACCAACCGCATTACATAGAGTTCTAGATCTCAATTTCCTACCAGTCACTGTTACGCGATCAGTACAAATGTAACGTCACTGTGAAAAATTACTTTTAAAGGTATCTTCGGCAAGGTAACAGCAGTTTATGGAAGTAAAATCATTTTTATTAGTGATGACGTTACTTTTCATCGTATTAAGTTTATAAAAATAAAATTATACAGGCCGACGTGAATAACGTTAAACCTCTCGTCCTGCTATTGGCACAAGGTGGTTGGCCCGGTGTGCCCAATTAAGTACTTCATTTTTGTGTTTTAGTGCGCAAAGATGCGAAGGAATGCGTATACATAGCCCATTAATGTCTGTCTGTTTGGTCTTACGAAAAGTGGAATATTCTCTTTCAGGATATAAACTGTCTTGCAATGCAGCGATTGCAGAAGTATAAATTCCGAGAGGAGATCGTGTCCTTCTCCGTTCTTGCGGTCGTGCAAAACGAAGTCATAAATTTACCTGAATTTACTGGCATGTACTGGGATGAGGGAATTAAAACACAGCTACTGTATATACTTATTATAAATAAAAACATTTTTCGGTATTATTATAGTTTCAACCACAACTCGTTTGGAAAAATAAAAATTAGGTTTTCCGGTGGTTTCTCATGTGATTCATCCGAAAATGACATTCATTTCCGTCGCAAATTACTCGTTTTGGTGAAATCGGGGTTTTTGGGTCGGGGGATCACAAACGAGTGATTTGCGACGGAAATGACCCCCTCACCTCAGTTTCTAATAAAAATTATTGCAATGCGTAGAAAATAATAAATAAAACCTTTCCTTTAAGTAAAATTGGATAATCTCTAGGAGCGCTCCATTTTTCAATATTAAACATACACTCATAAAACATATACCATTTGAAAGCTCACATTTTTCTGAGTCTAAAAATGTAGTAATCGAAAAGAATCAATAGCAAATAAAAAGTAACTAGATTTAATTAATTGTTTGAGGCGTGACGTCATTAACTACATTATAAAGGTTGGCTAAGTTATAAATCTTCAGTCTGTGTTGTAAGATGGTATTTTTGGTAATTGTTACGCTAACCTAACCTAACATGAATATGTTATTACATCATTTGTATAATTTAGGTCTCGGGGATACGGGGGCTCAAGATCACGCATCACAAATTGATCGGTATAGGGTTTTATATTTAAACCTAGTTACTTTTTATTTGCTATTGATACTTTTCGATTACTACATTTTTAGACTCAGAAAAATGTGAGCTTTCAAATGGTATATGTTTTATGAGTGTATGTTTAATATTGAAAAATGGAGCGCTCCTAGAGATTTGCCGTAAAAATTTTTTCGGTCGATCATATTTATGGAGATATTTGCTTCTGAAATTTTAATTAACGATATCCATTTGACGTGACGTCACGTCAAATGCGACTTTTTTTCATAAAATATTTTTCCTGATTGGGCTATTTTTTCGCTACTCTGCGACTTAATTAGTTGGTTGGTTTTTGTTCTGGCTATTTTTTTTTCTAATTGGATTCAGTTTGGTCGTGTTTGTGATAGAATTATGACGTGCTGTTCGTGTGGTTTCAACTTTGAGAACTTGATTCGTCATGTGCCCTAGATGAAGACTAAAAAAGTGCATAACTTAACATGTTATTACATTATCATTTGTATAATTTAGGTCTCGGGGGTACGGGGGCAGAGCCCCCGTAAAGATCACGCATCACAAATTGATCGGTATAGGGTTCCTAGGTTTTCTGTTGGTTTCTGATGTGATTCATCTGAAAATGACATTCATTTCCGTCGCAAATCACTCGTTTTTGATCCCCCACCCACCCAAAAACCCCGATTTCCCACGCATTCCCCCCATATTGTAGGGGGGAAATCACAAAAACGAGTAATTTGCGACGGAAATGAATGTCATTTTCAGATGAATCACATCAGAAACCACCGAAAAACCTAATTTTTATTTTTCAAGACGAGTTGTGGTTGAAACTATAAATTTACCACATTTTACTATATAAATTCTATAGACCTCTCTTATAATTGCGTGTCTGTAGGCCCCATTTTTGTATGACCCACATTCTTTTCCATAAGTAGGGTTGACAGTCCTCCAGCTCCGAAATCCAAACTGGGAGTGGAGCCGAGTAATTTTGTTTTAAATGTGCTCTGGAACCAAAGCTGGAGTCACCGGAAAAAGACTTCTGAAGCTGCCCTACTTCACAGGTTATATATAATTTAACCTAACCTTTGATGTGAATTTTGTACTGAAAATATTGAAGGAAGGGAGAGCAATTAATATAGTTACATCATTATAATTTCTTAAAGGAAAAAAAAGGTGGATCTTTTCCTTTATAGCCCCCTATTATTTTATTGTGCTAATTGAATGCCGGTTAGGTCGACTGTACGCTCTTGACGATTGGTTTGGTTAAATCGTGATATTTTTGTTCGTTTTAACGAAAATATCACGACTAAACCTACTTAATTGTCAAGGGCGTACAACTAAAAAGAAGAAATTGAGGGTGCTATAAAGTAAAAGATCCACCTTTTTTTTCTTTGAGAAATTATAATGATGTAACTATATTAATTTCTCTCCTTTCCTTCAATATTTTCAGTAGAAAATTCAAATCAAAGGTTAGGTTAAATGGTGGAAGGCTATATAGTTACTATTTATCCCCAAAATGGCAAGAAGTTTTTTGTTTTTTTTTACATTATTTAGCTAGTTTTTTTCTGGGTTTATTTTTGGGGGTAGGATGGGGATTACTAACCTGCAGCTGGCTGAGAATCTTCAAGAAATCGAAAGTAAGCCTGGAGCAGGAAACTGAATCTTTGGAGCCACTGAATTCGGAGCACTGCCAGTCCTGTTCCTAAGCAATCACGTACAACGAATTAACTCTTTCAAATCTGGTCTTCGCAAAACTACAAACAGACGAACGAAAGTGAAATAAAGGTCCAGACTTTCGTTAAACTCAATTTTTCTTTTTATTTACTAATTGATGAAGTAACAGAGGTATTCACAGAAAAATAATTATAATTAGCGCAAATGAATAAAAGCAAAGCATTCACGTACAATAATTTAATGTGAAATGGCCAAAATCTGCAAGAAAAAAGCTTTTTATATTAATGATGTATTAATTTTAATCTTATTTGTTGACTTCTTGGAAGTAAACAAACTGTTTTAGTCGTTTTGAAGTCTAAAATTAAATATATAATTTAATTTATATTAAATGAATTGAACCAAACAAACATACAATAAATATATATATATATATATGCTCCTCGGTAGTATAGTGGTTAGCATCGCTGTCTACGAATCCACCGGCCCCGGGTTCGACTACCGGTGACGGCAGTCGGCGCTCAGCAAACCCAGCTGTTCATCCTCCCATACAATAAAAATTGGTTGGTAGATAAAGGGTACCCTGAGTAACCTAGCAGGGCTACTTCCAAGACAATTTTAGTTGGTGGGTTAAAAGTTTCTTTCTGTATTTGATCACAAATAACGCAAATGAAATGAAATGGATATGTTTATGCATATATACTCGTATGCTGATATAAAGGGTGAGTCAAAAGACCGGAAACATGGGAAATAATTGGAAATTGTCATTACAATAATTTCCATGGTGGTGGCTTGGTCGTCGTGGTCGATTGGAGTGGCCTTCCCGGGACCTCTGACTTGACACAGCTAGACTTTTACTTCTGGAGACACCTCAAAGCCATTGTGTATGGTCTGAAGATCCGAGACACAGACCACTTGAATCAGCGCATTCCAGAAGCCTGTGCTGCAATCCAGCCTGATGTCCTGGAAAGAGTCCAGGTCGAGTGGAGAAACAGAGTCCAGAAATGTCTGGAAGTGAAAGAACATATAGAGCACATCTTATAACATTACTCGTAACACGTGTCATTTTGCAATAGAATTTTCCTATCCTTCCTATGTTTCCGGACTTTTGACTCACCCTCTATACTCGTATATAATTATGCTCTTATTTTATTTTAGTACGTGGGTGAAATCTTTCTGTACGTGGGCAACGAGGTGAGTGGGCAGTTGCCCACGTAGAGAAAGATTTCGCCCACGTACTAAAATAAAATAAGATCATATATACGAGTATATATACACATCAATATATACATTTCAACTGCAAAGAACACGCAGTATAATTAACGTAAAGAACGACGCTTGTATAGGAGAACATCCCGCGCAAGATGAGGAGGGAGAACGAACAAATGAAAAAATGAGGTAACCACCCGGGAATCGAACCCGGGATCTTCCGATTACCGGTCAGATATGATAACCACCGGTAATCGGAAGATCCCGGGTTCGATTCCCGGGTGGTTACCTCATTTTTTCATTTGTTCGTTCTCCCTCCTCATCTTGCGCGGAATGTTCTCCTTTACAAGCGTCGTTCTTTACGCGACATCAAATATATATATATTTGATTTGATTTGTTATTTGTTATCAGTTTACTTTTGGGTTTGTATTTAACAAACCCAAAATAAACTATTTAAACCCACCCACTAAAATTGTCTTAGAAGTAAACTTGCAGCCTAGTGATTAACTCTAAAAGGACGACCGCTACATATTGGTAACTTTTCAAATACACGCATTCATAACTTAACCCTACAAACAATTCCGGCGTTGAAAGATTAAGACGCTTGGCTGCTGATCGGGAGGTCGTTAGATCGAGTCTTGGCGAGGACTTTGTAATTTCTGACCACCTGCAGTGGGTCGTAGTTCGGATTCCACGTTAAGCTGTAAGTCTAGACTGGATCAACAAGCTTGACCTTCGTCAGAATTAACAATTCGGACAGAAGCAAAACCAAGGTTATATATATATATATATATATATATAATATATATATATATATATATATATGGGAATGAACTCAGAATGGTTCCCTGAGGTTTTTTATTATACACACAGACCGTGCATGGAACGTCATTAATTATCCTAGAAGAGTTCCTTGTTCTATGCACGGTCTGTGTGCATCATATATATATATATATATATATATATATATATATATATATGGGATGAATTTCATAATTAAACACGTAAAATGAATGAATGATACACGAAACATGAATGATACACGATATACGATTCTCTCGAAATCATTTTTCTTTTTCCTTGTGGGTTTGCATTTTATATATATATATAACACACACACACACACACACACACACACACACACAATATATACGAATATATATATATATATATATATATGGGATGAATTTCATAATTAAACACGTAAAATGAATGAATGATACACGAAACATGAATGATACACGATATACGATTCTCTCGAAATCATTTTTCTTTTTCCTTGTGGGTTTGCATATATATATATATACACACACACACACACACACACACACAATATATACGAATATATATATATATATATATATATATATAATATATATATATCACATCTGTTAGCGCAAACATTTCTTCGTGACAAAATTGCCAAATTGGTTGTGCATTTAAAAAAAGAGAGGAAAATTAATTTTACTGTTTAAATTTAAACAAAAAATTTTGGACGCTAAAAAAAAAAAAAAAAAGGAAGAAGCTTTTCATCATTTTAAATAGTCATTTTAACTCTGTCTTTTTTCATTTATTTCTTGTCTGAAGCATTTTAAAAGGTTTTGATAAATAAAACGGTTTAAAATTCTCTAAATATTCTATTGTTATTATTATATACTTTTGGAAATTTAATTTGTACGCACGATAAATAAACAGGGTGATTCCAAAAAATTTTAACACTTATATGGGGGTTTAGTCTTTATTTCCAATTTATATGTGAAAATTTTTTGTGATGCAAACAGTGCTTCATACAGTCTCCACTTGCTGTCCACGGATATATATGCATGTATGAAAGCAGTCAAACGTTGCTTCCAGAGCCCTAACTTCCTAAGGTACATCTCTGGTTGTAGTGATTGGATGAAATCTGTAATTCCTTCACATATAAGTCTTAAAATTTTTTGAATCACCCTGTATTTCTAAAACTCGGCTGTTTCATTGTAAAACGGTAAAATCGACCTTTTCAGTGACGCTTTGAACGATATTTCGTCGGCGTGACGTTTAGTCGGCAAGTTTTTTTGGGGGGGGGGGAGGTTAATTTAGGTTTGGTTAGTTTAGATTATGAGGACGTAGGTGAAATTCTCCAGATCAGTTTTCACTGACATGTTAAATGAAGACTCCCCGCCCTCCCCAAATCTACAGGGTCACAATTCGTATCTAATTCAGAAATCGCATCATATTTAATCACCGTTTCCCGTCTAGCAACGAAGTTGTGCGACATTGGGCTTGGATGGGAGACCGTCCTTTGCGTCCAGATGATGTAATGACCCATGGTTGGATGCCACGTAGAACTGTCAGTCCTCTCCGTCATATAACCTTAGATGTTGCGGAGGTTAAACAACCCATCAACCACTACCACCAAATTTCAGTAGTTTCTGGACGAATGAGATTTGAGTGAGTAAAAGGTGAAAAAAGTTAATATAAAGTGAGGAGAAATTTCAATATACCAATGAATGACTGAGAGAAAATAATGAGTTGAAAATGAGTATTAGAATTAGTGAGTAAAAAGTGTGAAAGTGAGAGAGAAAAGTAAAGCGACAGAAAATTTTTAGGATTTCGCTCTTGAAAGGATAATTTCCAAATGATAATATTCCACTATTGCAATGACTGATTCTCTGCCAAATTACGAGAATCTTGGAAGACAATGCTGAGAAATAGAGTACCAGGCGTGACGGCGTGTTAAATTTAGTACGGTTTTATAAGGGCCGAACAACCTTTGAACTGTACGTAAACACATAGGATACGCAGTCTCCCAGATGCAGTGAACTGTCAGTTCTGCATATTATACAGTTGTCACTTCTGTGTATGTATACATATATATATATATAATATATATATATATATATATATATATATATATATATTAATTGTTTAACCCCCTACTAAAGGTCATATGAAGGAG